>JAEMOT010003149.1:77986-89694 GCA_019297695.1 Apostasia ramifera | reverse complement strand
ATATAATTTATTTTATATTTGTCACTTCTAAAAAAGAATATTTAGAGCTTATTTAATTAGAAGATAAATTTAAGTAAAAAAAAAAAAAAAATTTATTTTATAGCGTTGATAGGAAAGAAATTTTATTTAATATTGAGAGGTATATATGATATAAAATAAAGTTGATTTTAAGGTTGAAATTTGTATTGGATGTAAAATAAAGTTGATTTTTAAGATTGAAATTTGTGTTAGATGTGAAATAAAATTATTAAATTTATAATAAATTTATATTATTATTAAAAGATTATTTTGCTCATTTTTGAATAATTGTCAAATATGTCTTTACATTTTTTTTTTTTGGTGGTGAGAAATATAATTTAATTAATTATTTTTAGCTGGTGGTAGATGTAATGTCTAGATACGTAAAATGTAAATAATATCTGTAGGACGGATTTAAATATTAATATTTGAAGGTGGTAATATGTAATTATTCCTTTTCTTCATTAAATGACACACGGTGTTTTTTCTCGTTCCCGAAGATCACGAAGCTCAAGGACGGGATTGCCCTGGGCTGCGCTTTCAACCACGCCGTCCTCGACGGCAACTCCACCTGGCACTTCATGACCTCCTGGGCCGAGCTCGCTCGCCGCGCCGCCGCAGCCGACTCTCCCGTCTCCTCGCCTCCTATCCACGACCGCAGCCTCGCCCGCGCCGTCCGCGTCCCCGTCACCCTCCCCGACTCCCCCGCCGCCCACGAGCTCGCCGACCCCAACCCCGCTCCACTCTCCGCCCTCCGCACCCGCGTCTTCTCCTTCCCCGAGCCCACTCTCCTCCGCCTCAAGTCCGCCGCGAACTCCTCCGTCCCCGACGGCGGCAAGCCCTTCTCCACCTTCCAGTCCCTCGGCGCGCACACGTGGCGCTCCGTCACCCGCGCGCGGGGGCTCCTTCCCGGCGACTTCACCGTCTTCGCCGTCTTCGCCGACTGCCGCAGCCGCCTTCGCCCTCCCCTCCCCTACTCCTACTTCGGCAACCTCAGTCAGGCCGTCTTCACCGCCACCGCCGCCGGCCCCCTGCTCTCTGCCCCGCCGGACTTCTCCGCGGGGCTTCTGCAGAAGGCCATCGACGCCTACGACGCCGCCGCCATCACGAAGAGGTTGGAGGAGTACGAGGCGGCGCCGAAGATGTTCTACTACACGGACGCCGGGATAAACTGCGTGGCAGTGGGCAGCTCGCCGAGGTTCAGGGTCTACGAGGTGGACTTCGGGTTCGGGCGGCCGGAGAGGGTGAGGAGCGGGAAGAACAACAAGTTCGACGGAATGATGTATTTGTATCAGGCGAGGGACGGCGAGAAGGGGATAGATGTGGAGCTGACGCTGGAGGAAAAGGCCATGGAAAAGCTCGAGAAAGACGACGACTTTCTTCTTGCGGGGGAGGTTTAGCCGTGGTTTCTGGCCGCCGGCGAAGGTGGGTGGTGGTGGTGATTGAGGCTTAGGCGGTTTCTGTTTGGAATAAATTAGAGAAGTTGGCTTTGGTTTGTTTTGTTTGCGATTTGGGATTAATATGTTGCTGTCTTCATTTTCTTATATATGTCTCATGATATTGGATCTCTTTTTTATGATATGTCAAAAGAGTGTAACAATTATGTTTACAAGCCTAATAATTCCAATGTATAATTTAATATATATCCTTAGGCCCTGTTTGGCGCGAGGACCAAAACATGACTAAAATGGTACTAATTTAAAAAAACAACTTTAATAATAATAAATAAATATTTTAAATCATTTTACACAAATTCAAATATAAAAAATATTATTTTACTTTATTTACTCAACAATTTAAAATAAAAATATCAACTTTATTTCACATTCTAGACTAAAATATTCAAATCGAGTATTTTGATCTAAAATGTGAAATAAAGTTTATATTTTTATTAAAAATTATTGAGTATGTGAAGAAAAATATTATTTTTTATATTAAAATTTGTGTAGAATAATTTAAATAATTTATTTATTATTATTATTATTATTTTTTAAATTAGTACTATTTTGATCCTGTTTTGGTCCTTGCGCCAAAACAGGGCCTTAGTCTAAGATATTATTTTCTTCATGTGATAATGGTCAATATCCACAGGCATTAATTGATGAAGTGCAAAACTTGGAATTGTGCCGGAGGCTTGATCGATAGAATTGGGAAAAAAAATGTTGTAGCCATTGGTGATAGCTGTCCTAGTGTTCTACATACTTATCTTATTTATGATACAAGACACTTGAGGGGTGAAAAATAATGCGAAATTGCAAGAAAACGATACTAAATTATTTTTTTTGCCTTTGGGTGGGTAGCGCGGTGTGCGGGCCCACCTGTCTACCAAGTGCACTATAATTGAGAGCCGCAGAAATGATGAGGAGGGCTGATCGCACCGAATATAGATTCCCTTAAATGGCCCTACAATATGACACATTATACCTTGCTCTTGCCTACTCATTAATTATACTAGTCACTTAATTATTTCTTGCTCATTCTAAGTACTTTTTATTGTTCTTAATTCTCTTTCTTTTAGAAGCATTTCTTTGCTAATTTGACAGCTTTGATCAAGTAAATGATAGTTTCCCTTTTCAAGAATTTTATGAAAATAAAGAGAATTTTTTTTTTTATTTGTATTATTATGTGATCATAAATAATTTAGTCATCTCTCCTATTTGCAAAATTGGAGATGAATATACCTATTCATGTCCACCGACGACCGCGCGACGGCCTCTCTCTCCTCCCGGGATCAGGAGGAGAGAGAGGCCGTCGCGCAGCCGCTGGTGGACACGCCTCGCGGCCATGGGTGGGATCGGGAGGAGAGAGAGAGGGGCAGAGGTAAAATGGTAATTCTAAAAAAATTTAATAATAAAAAAATAAAAAGGACACATTTGATATTATTAAAACTCATGGATTCCGATGTTATAATTTTAAAAACGTGAATCTGTGCATTATTAAGTGTTAAATTGAGAGACTTGAGTGTACGTAATTTGCCTTTAATTTTATTATTTTTACAAACTGTTGACGTAGGATATAGGGGATCCCAAGAAACACCAAAAAAGAGAGAGTTCCGGGAGACGACGGCGCGCAAAGAGGTAAGCCTGTTAGTGGAGGCTTAAGAGAGAGAGAGCCAGAGAGTTCGCGGCATCCAGAAGAGCACACAACAATTTAAGGTGGTTCAGGGAGGAAGTCCCCTACATCCACCGAGCAATCAGCGAAAGGATTTCACTCGAGGAAAAGGGCAGTCGCGAAGGCTTAGTACAATGCTTGGAAGAAAGAGAGAGAGAAAAGGAGCTTCTTCCATTGGGGCTCTGATACAATGAGAATGGGAGAATCAGAGAAGCTGCTTGCACCCTGATCTGTAATCTTGGATCCTCCTTGGTCTGATCTTTGATCTCCTCTCTCTATGAAGACTATTCAAAGGTATTTGTAGGCAGCGGATGATGCAGCTTTATCCTGGTTTTCTGGAGAAAAGGAGGTAAACAAGCTCTGAGTTCACGCCGTTTGTTGGCCGCCGGAGGGACTAAAAGCAGCAAAAGGAGGATGCTAATTTTTAATATTAGTACTGCTTCTGGGGATCCATGACAGTTGGGGCATACGGACTCTTGATTTGCGGGTCAGAGAAAAGCGTCTTATATAGGGAACGGCGTGGTCGGACCAAGCTTGATTGTGACAGGCACCGCTTTGTAACATCGAGGACGATGTTACCAGGGATGGTCCTGGCTCATCGTGGATGAGGCTTGGTTGAACCCTCGTGTCCGAGGTTTGACCGAGGTCTGACCTGTGAAAACTGAGATGGATCAGTTAAAAGAAATGAAGGCCAAAAGCCAGCTAAGCGCCACGTGTACGGCAGGGATGCAACGCTGGAACTACGTGTTAACACAAACATTTTGTGAGACTTAAAAAAAAAAAACTAGAGTTTGGTGAGACTTGAGGATGAGAATGAGAATGTGTGCATGAACTTATTTGAGGTGTGAACAATTAGTGAACATATGGGCCATAATTTGAGTAAGCATTTCATTTTTTTTTCCTTTTATGGAAGGGCATTTCAATATCTGGCACAACCCAAAAAAAGCAAAAAAATATAAAGAAATATCCTTAGTTGCATATAGGGGATTAATTTTCTGTGAAAATTGGAATGTGCTTGTATTTTATTTAATTCAAAATTAATTTTTCATGTTCATCAATATATGTATTAATAATTTATATAAAACAGATAAAATTACAAATATATATAATTTAAAGTGTGTTTATAATATTATATTTTAATATACTTAATATATAAAATAAAATTTTTTATAAAAGAATATTGCCTATAATTAGGCTCAATAAAGCTCAAAAGTCAACTTAAAATTTAAAAAAAAAATTAGCAAGTTCAAATAGAACTTGATCTAAAACAAAAAAATTTAAATTCGAATTTAGCCTGATTAGATTGGAATTGGCTCGAAGCCGCCCATATTCACATAGCGTCAAATGCGGCGTGTGAACATTATTATAATCTTGCCCTATTTTAGTCAAATATAAGAATTGTATTTCAATCAAAAAATAAAAAAAAATTATATTACTTCAGCTGTATATGAAATTTACATATTTGTCCTATATATGAATATTGATGAGTATCAAAATACCAAATAATTTTTTAAAAATCAGCCCTCAGGACTACTATAGTTGGGGTTTATAACGAGTTCAAGCGAGTTTGTCTTAAGTCAAAATTCGAAAATTTTGAGTTCAAATTGAATTTGATTCGAGTCAGCTAAAATCTATTCAATTTTAAATCAATTTTCGATTTTAATTGATCTTGATTTTTAATCTTATTTCTTATTCAAATATCGACTCTGCATAAAATGTATAATATATATAATTATTTTTTAAATTTAAATATATTATTTATGTATTTGTACATAAGTCTCTTAAATATATACTTTAAAGTTTTTCAATATATATTATATGACATATTCTTGTACATAAAATATATTAATGTATATATTGAAAGCCATTATATACATTATTATACAAATATTAGATAAATTATGAGTTGAATTGATTTTACTTCGAGTAATTTAACTTCGAGTTATATAAAAATTGAGTCGAATTTAAATGGAATAAAATACAAACGAGTTTCGATATAAGTTCATCTTCTGTCCTGCGCAAAAATTTAAATAGCATGGGACAGGGACGTCAAAGAAATAGACACTAATAAAAAAAAAGATTAAAAAATAGATAGATTCATGTGATTCATTGAATTTTCACTTATGTCATTGTCGTTCTAAGTAAAATTTTAAAACTCAATTATAATTTTAGTTTTACTCGTAAATTAAAAATATAATTTCAATAATTTTAGTTTCAATAATTTTGAAATAACACGTGTGATGATTTTCTATTTTTGACGCAAAAATTTAAATTTTAAAAAATATGTGATTTTTGGTCAAAACAATAGCTCTGGGTTTTGAATTGATAATGTTAATCAAAAGTGGAATGAAATTAATAAAATTAGAACCGATTAATTTCGACAAAATTTAAAACTATTTCTATGGATTAAATGTTAGCTTACAATTATGATTCTTCATTCATCAACTAATTGGTTACAAAATAGTGTAAAATCACAATAATTTCATTTAATTGATTTTCAGAATTTTAAAATTTAAATATTTCAAAACTCAAAAACATCCTTAAATTTATTTGATATTTTTACAAAAAAAAATCAATTTAATGAGCAAATTTCATCCCGAGGGTATTACAAAATTATTCTAACTTTTAAAAAATCTTAATTTTAATTTCAAAAATTATAAAAATACTACAATTTTATCTCCCTCTTAGAATTTTATCATTTTTATTGACTTTTTTAATACAAAACATAAAATTTAATTATTTTTTGAGTTTAAATTATTTATATATTTTAAAAGATTATCGTACTTTTTTATCATCACATTTTTATAAAAAATTAATAAAAGTTTAAAATTTAGTTTTTCTCATCTGTTATTTTTATATTTTAAAAGTTTAAAAGTACTAAAAATTAATATTAATAGTAATATTTTAAAATTATTTTTAAAAAATTTAAAAAAGCTATAATTAAAAATAATCTTACTGTATAATAATAAAAAGTCAATAATTATATCAAATTAAATTAATAATAGTGATTTTAAAAGCTCATGAGGTATTTGATTAAATTAATATTTTTAAAAAATTACTACAAAATTTGATCCTCAAGCATCGGATGCAATTAATTACCCTATTTTAATTGACATGAAAATGAGAAGACATATGAAATAATTTTAAAAATAAATTCAGTCAAACTGGTCAAGTAAACTTTTCATTTAATTCTATCGACTCAAAGCAGCCACCACTCCACTTGGGAGAGTTTGGCATGTATATTTGATAGTTCATGATCTTCTTTCTCTTTAATTTACTGTTCATGATGCTGATAGTTAATTATACAAATTATTTAATATCATTTCATTTATCGAGAGTAATAATTTTGCGCTCAAGTTGAATCTAATATATAACTTAATGACATACAATCTAAAAGCCTACGTCAATAAATAGTTAAAGATCTATTGTGGGATAATTCATATAAGAAAAGGTTTGACGATAATCAGAGAAAATGCTTTATTTGAGATTTGTGTCATAAAGGCCTGCATGTCAGTCTTATCGAAGAATTAATACTATCTTTGATATGATTCGAGATTTGAAAATCTTAATGATCGAAGAGTTAAGTTATGAATCAAATTGATTGTTTCAGAAAGTAGTAAAATAAAAAAGTAATGTAAAAACACTATTAGTATTACACAAATTTTTTTTGCTTTTTATATATCTCAATATAAAATATAACTTTAGAGCCAGCTTCTATATGTGCGTGCTAATATTGGTATTGTTGCTATTTATTACTACTGCTAATCAACCACCTCAAGTTCTACTAAGTTAAATATGTGGGAAAACCAAACCACCGTTAGTTTTTTGCAATCATACATAAGATTATTCTCATATTAAAATTTTATTTAGAGTAGTTATTCACAGTTTTTTTTTTTAATTATGTAATTCATATTATACATATAGAGATTGTTGATTCAGCTGAATGGGAAGAGAGTGGGAAGAGAGGGGAAAAGAGAGAGCAAAAGCCGCCCACCCTTTCCCAGGAGGTCACCCATCCCAGTGCTACTCCAGCCCAAGCACGCTCAACTATGGAGTTTTTCATCACTAGCCTCACGGTTTTACCCCAAAAGACGCATCTACCATTTGAGATCACGTTATCTACTTATACAACTCAGGATCTCCCTCCCTTTTCGATGTGGGACGATTCATTCCTGCGCGGCTGCGCCCCTCTCACCACTCAATATTCGGCCTAGAAGCCTGCCAGGAGCCGCACTTTGCCTCAGTGATTCCTTTCTCCTAGGACATCACCCGGCGTCACTCCCCGCCCTCTTCGGCCACGGGCGTCACACTTTCTTTCTCTAAATAACGGCTCTCTCTCTCTCATTCTCTCTTTTCTCTCTCCTGAGTCCCACCCATCTTTTTCCTCTCCAAGAGACATCCGATAAAAAAATAATAACAGATGACCATCTATTTTGTTTCATTTCTTCTCTCTCTTACACTTGTGAGGGTATATTTACATTTTAATCCTTATTTATTTTTATCTTTTTAATCTATTTTAGCTAATTATACCCATAATTAAAAGAAATGTAAAGGGTAAAAAGGAAAGGCTTATTTTAACCCGCTTATGGTACCACTTTTAATAAGATAGAGATTTAGTAATGAACTACTATTTCATCGTGTAAAACGTAATTGATTCAGATTCACTATGCTTTCTGTAATGGACTTAGTTTGTTGTCAGTGTAATTTATAAACTCAATCTGTCAGGCTTGCTTCATGTAAAACGTAATTGATTCATTGAACTTGTTATAATGAACTAATTTATTGTCAGTGTAATTATTAAATTTTGTCTTTGAAAGTTGAAACTCATGTTCAGTCACAGAGCATGCACCTTTACTAGTGCCTTTCTGTTTTTGTTTCTTGTTAAAATATTTTGCAGTATTTCAGTAAGCTGCAGAAAAATTATTTGACAACATGGATAATAAGGGCGGTGGTAGCCAATGATCTTTACACAGATGACGGCTTTGTGGTAAGAGAAAAATGATGAATGATGAATTGATAAATTGCTTCAAGGATCTCCTTTAGTGTTTATGTGGTTATTGTTGCTTGCTTTTTTTCTTAAAACCATAATTTTTTTCTAATGATCTTCAGTACTCAAAGGCTGCTGGAAAAATTAAGGATGCCATATCGAATCTACCTATTGCCGCTGTAGAGGATGATGATGAAGAAACTCAAACCCTTTCAGATGAAAATGCAGAAACTTCTTTAGATAAGAATTTGATAGATACTTTGTCATCATCATCAGAGGTAAACAATGAAGCTTCAGATCCTTTTGGATTGGAGACTCTGCTTGCATCTACAGGCAAGAAAAATGAGAAAATAAAGGGAAAGGAGGTTGCAACTTTGAACAAAAGGGCAGAAAAAGAAGAACATAAGAGATTTATAAAAGCACGGAGAGAGACTCTACTCCTTTGTCTGGAGATTGCTGCACGCCGCTACAAGGTTCCATGGTAATTCTTGATAAATTACGCCATAATTTAAGTATGAGCTTTAGCTAAGCTTCAATTTAAGATCTTATTAACTGAGCCAGTTTTGTTGAAATAGAAGAACAAATATCTGAAGCAAAAGTTTGCTTGTCAAAAAGGAAGGGTTTCGGATACCAAACTAAGCCCTAGGGCTAGTAAAGTACCATAGTGCCACTTTATGAATATAATATTGGAATTTACCATCGACCTTCAATGTCGATCTAGATTTCCTAGAGTACTCTCGTTGTAAGTCTCGCGGTAGCCCTGCACCCACATCTCATTATCTCTAAAGGTCTGCTTATTTATAAAATTTAATTTTAACAAGTTTAAAATTAAACTTGAACGAGATATTTTTTTATTGAAAGTTGTGAATGATGTGAAATAAAGTTAGTTATTATGTTGAGATATGTGGAGGATGTGATACAAGTTAGTTATTCTTCGATTTTACAGCAATAATTTAGTAATTTCTTTTTATATCCATCCACATTATAACACAGAGCTACTAAAAGTCATCAATTTGTAACAAATTGAACAAAAGATTTAGTAAGAATGGACCTGGAAAAAGTTTGTGATTGTGGCCAAAGTGCAATGGATACCTGGTCTAAGGGACCAATATGTAATTTATTCCTAATTAAATTGAGCAACTTCGTTCAGTTTTATCAAATTCCGAGTATTCTTTTATCAAAAAGAAATTCCAAGTATTCTATTTTCTGAATTTTGAATAATGTAAAGATAATAAATAATGCATTCTTCTGTGTTTTTTTTTTTTCTGTTCTTTCGTTTGGTATATCAAGGAGCAGATTATTTTTATTTAAAAATATTGAATTAGTGGAAATTTGTTGTTCTATTTATAACACTGAAGAAGTATTACAAATTGATTCTTTAAGGATTAATTATTTTTAGGCTCCCGAGGTAGGTTTTTTAATTTCAGAAAATTCGGTCTTACGATTTATGATTGTAGATCAAATCTCTCAATTTAAAAGACTATTTCAATCAGATCCCTATGGCATTAAAAAAATTTCTTTTCAAATACTTTCGGTTAATTATAAATTTTATAAATATTAAAATTATTTTATGACCAAGTTGCCCTTTTCTTTTATTTTTTATAATTTTCAACAACTGACCCAAACTCATGGTTCACTCAGATTTAATTATGCAGCTCTTTTTGTTCGTCTAACTAGTGTGTTGTGGCCAATATTATTAATTTTTTAATTATTTATTTTGGAATAAACAGTTTTTCAGTAAATAAATTCAGCACGAAGGACATTCAAAAGATCCAACTGCAAAATTTCTTTGGTGGGATCATTAAATTGACTCATAATTTTATTTAGAGATTTTGTACTGGTGTTGTTATGGATATAATTATAAGGACTTGTTTGTAAAATTTAATTTTAATAAAGTAAAAATTAAATTTAGATTGAGATATTTTTTATTAAAAATTATAAGTAATGTGAAATAAACCTAACCCAACTAAATTTTGGGTTATCAATTTGACTTGATTTAGATTATTAGTAAGTCAAAAATTATGTACTTTTATTTTTGATCGAATATTAGAATTTTCATATATAAGTCATGCAAATCATTATAATGAAAGTTTTTTGCATAATTAAAATACTGAATTTAGGTTTTTTCTCTCACGGCTTTGTGTAATTATTGTGTACGTCTTTTGTTCTCGAATTTAATAAAGTGCAGCACAGGCTGTACCAATATTGTACCGTATAAGTTGTAACCATACAAGACTTATTAAAACAGTGCATAATTGATAATTTTTCTTCCTCGATACCACACTAAAGCACTGTTTTGTCCTAAAATTAATTCACATCGCGAATGTCTCCTTCCTTTGCCGCCACTGAACATTAAGGTTTTAAAATTTTCACTCAAAATATATTTAAATATCCTTAAAATAATATGATGAACGGCTCAAATTTTTTGTAATCTAACTATTGTTAGGTTATTGAAAAATTATGATTACTCATTATAATAAAAAATAAGTTAAAATGTGTGTATATAAGATTTTATAATATTTTGAGTGTGCATAGCGTAATTAAATAAGAATGGATGGGTAACACATAAATAAAATTAAATTGTGTGGCATGTAGTTAATTATCGCATTAAATTATACATTGGAATTATTAGGCATGTAAACATAATTGGTACACTCTTTTGACATATCATAAAAAAGAGATCCAAGATCATGAGACATAAGAAAATGAAGACAGCGACATATTAATCCCAAATCGCAAACAAAACAAACAAAAGCCAACTTCTCTAATTTATTCCAAACAGAAACCGCCTAAGCCTCAATCACCACCACCACCCACCTTCGCCGGCGGCCAGAAACCACGGCTAAACCTCTCCTGCAAGAAGAAAGTCGTCGTCTTTCTCGAGCTTCTCCATGGCCTTCTCCTCCAGCGTCAGCTCCACATCTATCCCCTTCTCGCCGTCCCTCGCCTGATACAAATACATCATTCCGTCGAACTTGTTGTTCTTCCCGCTCCTCACCCTCTCCGGCCGCCCGAACCCGAAGTCCACCTCGTAGACCCTGAACCTCGGCGAGCTCCCCACTGCCACGCAGTTTATCCCGGCGTCCGTGTAGTAGAACATCTTCGGCGCCGCCTCGTACTCCTCCAACCTCTTCGTGATGGCGGCGGCGTCGTAGGCGTCGATGGCCTTCTGCAGAAGCCCCGCGGAGAAATCCGGCGGGGCAGAGAGCAGGGCGCCGGCGGCGGTGGCGGTGAAGACGGCCTGAATGAGGTTGCCGAAGTAGGAGTCGGGGAGGGGAGGGCGAAGGCGGCTGCGGCAGTCGGCGAAGACGGCGAAGACGGTGAAGTCGCCGGGAGGGAGCCCCCGCGCGCGGGTGACGGAGCGCCACGTGTGCGCGCCGAGGGACTGGAAGGTGGAGAAGGGCTTGCCGCCGTCGGGGACAGAGGAGTTCGCGGCGGACTTGAGGCGGAGGAGAGTGGGCTCGGGGAAGGAGAAGACGCGGGTGCGGAGGGCGGAGAGTGGAGCGGGGTTGGGGTCGGCGAGCTCGTGGGCGGCGGGGGAGTCGGGGAGGGTGACGGGGACGCGGACGGCGCGGGCGAGGCTGCGGTCGTG
>JAEMOT010003149.1:39213-77078 GCA_019297695.1 Apostasia ramifera | reverse complement strand
AAGTAGTTGTGTGAAACAATTTATTTACATGTTACTAAGAACCATGCTATAATCATAATAAACTAGAAATAGAATATATTTACTGTCATAAATATAAAAAATATTAATTTTACTTTATTTTTTGAAAAAATTGATGAGTTACTGATTCAGTTAATTTAATAATTGGCTGAATTATTCGGATGGCAAATAAAGCGCCGCCATGTCAGCATTATGTGAGTCCACATTGCTTTGACTCATTATGGCGCGAGGACCAAAGTGATACTAATTTAAAAAATAATAATAATAATAAATAAATTTTTTAATTATTTTACACAAATTCTAATATAAAAAAATATTATTTTAATTCACATACTCAATAATTTTTAATAAAAATATATAGTTTATTTCACATCTTAGATCAAAATATTCGAATCGAGTATTTTGGTTTAGGATGTAAAATAAAATTAATTTTTTTATTAAAAATTATTGAGTATGTGAAGTAAAATAATATTTTTTTTTATATTAGAATTTGTGTACAATGATTAAAAATTTTTATTTATTATTATTATTATTATCTTTTAAATTAGTATCGTTTTGATCCTGATTTGGTCCTGATTAAGTACTCGCGCCAAACAGGGCTATAGTCAAAACGATTTGATAACTCAAATTTTCAGAAATAAATGGATTTATCTCGACAATAAATAGCCCTTAAAATATACAAATATAATTAACAATATTGTTTTAATTTAGAGTTAATGATTAAGAAACAAGAATATTTAAAATTCATTCTTAGGCCATATGTTGAAAAATATTAAATTTAATAAATTGTACAGTTTTAATAAAAAAATAGATTTATTTTATCTTATAATAATAAAATAACTTTTATTAAAAATTAAATTATTTTTAAAATATACTTCAATCAATTTTAACTGTTGACTTGATAAAAATGTGACTTGGATTTCCTATTTAAAGTTTATTGATAATTATGAAAATTTATATGTAGATGTCTTTGTCATGTTATTATATTATTTAAAAAAAGTAATTATTTAATTTCAAAATACATTTAAATAATATTAAACAACTTATAAACCTTTTTTATGAAAATAAAATATTATCTTATGAAAGAGAAGCTGACAAGCAGATCGAACTAATGCTACCACCAAGAATCTGGAGATTGCAAATTTTTAGGTTATATTAATTTTGCGTCCTTAAAATTAACTTTAATTAAAGTAATTAAAATATTTATTTTAATATTATAATTTCTCCCGTACTACTTAAAAATTATGACGATATATTAATTCTAATATTTAGACAGATTCCTTCTCCACTAGCTATTAATCTAACTATGAAAATTCCTGATAAAATGTTCGAATATTTTGATTTCTTATTTGTATCATTAAATTGGATTTGCAATAATTACAAATTAACTATAAAAATACTGTTCCTTAACGCTAATTGAAAAATTTGCAAAAAAATATTTCTTATATCTATCCAAATTTTATGACTTTTATTCCGAAATCTTCAAATTATCTATAGAACTTTAAATCCAGATAAACATACAAAAATCAGTTTCTCACATATTTGATTTGTAACACTTTGGTGGATTAACAATAAAAATGAAAATTTTGAGCGATAATTTTTTAATATTGAAAGAATATGAAATTTATTAAAATTTCTCCTTACCTGAGGCATATTTCATGCTAGCATTACAATATATTGATCATATCTATCAAAGAATTAATAATCCATATTGTTTTGTTGAATTACAATATAAATTTTCAAATTAGTGAAAAAATTCCAAATAAATGCTGTTCATAGTCTTCAGTTATTAAATTTATCTCAAAAATCTTGCAGTGTCAGCAATTAAAAGATAATTTTAAAAAAATATGTAGATAAGTTTATTTTGAAGTAGCAAAAAGTTCAATTTTTTTTTTTATCATCAATTCAATTTTTAATTTTGATCGCATGTTTGAAAATATATGCATGTCACGATCTCTTAAGTTTTGAGTAAAAATCTGAATTTTACTCAAAAAGTTTTTCTAATATTCGAGAACTTATTAAACCAAAACTTGAGCTCTGTTTGTCAACTAGCTAAAAGAATGACTTATTTTAACCATAATTAAAATCTTAAATTTATTTTTTAAAAAAATTTAAAAATTATTTTATATGTAATCCAAATATCCAATGCAAGCTTTAATATTCAACAAATCATTTTATTTCATTTTTAACATAATTTTTAATATAATTAATTCACTTTTATTTTACGGTATACATATTTTTCTAAAATTTTTTATAAAATTTTAGAAATTATAATTTTTTTCATCGGTTTTCTTAATTATATTATAAGCAATAAAAATTTCATTTTTCAAAAAAAAAACAACGAAAAATTCAACTAATTTCTGGAATTACCTGTACGGCGAGCAGAGGTCGCCGGAGTCCCTCCATGTTCATGACGCCGGTATACGGCACCACCTCCTTAATAAGACCCTCCTCCGGCTCGCCCTCCGCCAGCTCCACCACCGCCACTCCCTCCGCCGCCGCCACGACGACCTCCGCCCCCGGCGCTTCCCCCTCGCAGTCCACGAACAGCACCCCTTCATCGTCCTGCCGCAGCCTCCCCGCCAGCGGGTAGAACTCCTCCAAAGCCGCCACCAGCGCCACCCTCATCCTCCCAACAACTCCGGCGAACTCCCCCTCCTCCTCACCCACCCCCTTGTACACCAGCAGCTTCTGGTTGTAGTAGAACGTAATGTACGGCAGGTCGAAGGTCGCCAGCGTCACCCTCGCCGTCTCCGGCCGCTTCTCCGGAAACACGGAGAACTTCCCGGTCACCTTCACATGAGTCTTCGCCGCCTCCGGCGCCACTGGCTTCCCGTTGTCTACGGCCATGGCAATGGATCTTCGGGTGCTGTCGCTAGGGAAGTTGAGCTGAGAGTGCGGAATAAATAGAGCAAGGAGAAAAGAGGCAGCTTGGTCCTACGTCTGGCCTGGAGTCAATTTCAACTCAGTTAATTTTGACACTAATTTAATTTTTTTAATTTAGAATTATGGTAGCAATTCATTTTATTTTGGATAGAATTTCAAGTTAAATTTAACTTAATTATTAATTATATATAATTTAATTTATATCAAAAATATAGTATTAAAATTTCATTTAAAAATATTTTTATAATGTAATTCATTTATATAAATAATTATTACTAATTTTTATTCTTAAAGTAATTTAATTATATATAAATTTTTTATGTCATAAAAATTAAAAGTGTTGGAGTTCCGAGGAAAATTATCAGCCCTGGGCCCGAGCCCGAGGTTTGTGTGTGGGCCGTGGGCCCGTGGCGTTCGTCTGGCGGTGGTTGCCGGCATTGAATAGCTCCTTATAATAATTACCTCCGGTGTGCGGAGAAAATCACCGCCGAATAAAATAGGTGAGGGTAGGTGAACGCTCACCCTATGACTTTGAGGTCGCATTTAAATAAGCCGGTAGGCCTGGTATTTATGTTGCAGCAATGCAGGTAGACATTTTACCTTTTTTGTTCGTTATTAATTTTACTTTTTTTTTTAAAAAAAAGCTGCTATTTAAATTACTTTAAAAATAAAATAAAGTATAAAAGTTTTAGATAAAACTATTGTTATTTTTAATTTTTATAAAAAAAAAATATAATGTCCACGTATACTATGCTTTTAATATAATTGGATATATATGAGATAGATTATTTAGGACTTGGATAAAAAAATAAAAAAATTAGGAAACTTCTTCTGTAAATATATAATTTTCAACTTATAATTTGAAAATCAATGTCCAAATTTATCAGTGTGACTCCAGTATGTTCAAATGAGTTGCATTTTATTATAGGGATAATTACCTACATATCACACCATTTAGTTTTATTTATGCTTTATCTATGCATTCTTAGTTAATTACGCTATGCACACTCAAAATATTACAAAATCTTACATGCACAAATTTGAGTTAAAACTTAATCAAAATCTATTTGAAAAAAAAATAATCTGTTAGTAAATCATTAAAATTATATTTTTACCCTTAATGGTACATATTTTTCTCTTCTTTAATGCCACACTAAATCATTGATTTGTCCTAAAATCAATTCACATCGCGAATGTCTCCTTCCTTTGCCGCCACCTAAACATTAAGGTTTTAGGATTTTCACTCAAAATATATTTAAATATTCTTAAAATAATATGATGAACAGCTCAAATTTTTTGTAATCTAATTATAGTTAAGTTATTAAAAAATTATGATTACTTATTATAATAGAAATGAGTTAAAATATGTATATGTAAGATTTTATAATATTTTGAGTGTGCACAGCGTAATTAATTAAGAATGGATGAGTAATATATAAATAAAACTAAATAGTGTGACGTGTAGGTAATTATCCCTTTATCATATTTAAAATTTTTGAATTTTGAAAATTTTATTTTTTATTGATTTTACATTTATTTGAATTTAGAATTATTAATTTATTAAAGTTGAAAATCATTATGCAATTGATGTGGTAATCTAACGGTTAAGATTTAATCAACTAAGTGATGATTAGACCCGCTGAGGCTTAGCACGTGATCATTTTCAAATATGTATTTGTATTAATATTTATATTTATGTTAATACTTATAATTATGTTTATGTTTATATTTATATTAAAAATTTTATAATTCACTTAATAATTCAAAAAAGTAAAGCTCAAACTATAATTAATTAATTTAATAGACAATTACTGAGACTATAATGTAATTTTTTTCCATCATAAATATGTAATTAAGGTGCTTTCATATATAAAATAATAATAATAAATAAATTTGATTCAACACAATAAATTATTTAAATTATTCTACACAAATTTTAATATAAAAAATAATATTTTACTTCACATACTCAATAATTTTTAATAAAAATATAAACTTTATTTCACATCTTAGATCAAAATACTCGATTTGAATATTTTGATCTAGAATGTGAAATAAAGTTGATATTTTTATTTACATACATTGAGTATGTAAATTAAAAATAATATTTTTTATATTTAAATTTGTATAGTATGATTTAAAAAATTTATTTATTATTATTGTTGTTGTTTTTTAAATTAGTACCATTTTAGTCCTGTTTTGGTCCTCACGCCAAACAGTTCCAAATATCAAGTTTAAGATGAGTTGATTTTTATTAGACTCGATTGGAAATTGAAACCCGCTATTATGACTCGATGTTAATTCAGTGGAACACGATTTTCATCTCATTCTTCGGAGCTTTTATCGAAATTATTAATTAATTTTAAGTCTAATTTAATATATATAACTTGATGATGAAAATCAGTTAGGAAATCTGAGAATGTTTGGTTAGTTTTCAGAAGAATTTTGAGAACAACGAATATTAAATTTAAATTAAATTTTCTCATGAAATAATATATGACTAACATTCTAGGTTTTTTAATAACTATAAAATTAATTATATACAAGGATATAAGAATATATAATGCAGTCAACATTTTAGATTGCCTACATTTTCACGAAAAAAATGCACATTTTTAGGATATTTATGTTATTTTGTTTGAGTGTGTGGAATATTATTATTTTTGATCAATTTTTACGACATTTTTGTTAAGAATGTGATGTGATGTATAGCTTTTGCTTCCTTTAGGGTAAATTTAGTCATGTTTTTTGTTTTTGTTTTTAAAATATTTTTATATAATTAAAAGTTGTGTTTGTTAAAATAATTATGAAAAAATTAATTAAAAAATGCTAAAAAAATTGAAAATATAAACTCTTGGGATACCTGTTTTTGAAAGCTAATTTAAATATTTTAAAATAAATTTACTCTCATATATTTTATATAATATCCGTAATACCACAAATAATTATAAGAAAAAAATTATTTGATTTGATCAGTTGAACCATTTAACTAACCAATAAATGCTCGTCATATCAGCAATGGGTGGGACGCACTATTAATGTGGCATTTCTTATTGGTTGACCAAATGTTCAATCAGTATAAGAAGAGCTTCACGAAGTGGAGGGGGATTGAGGGGTCAAGATAGTCGAGAACACCAGGGAGAGAATGCCAGCAATGGAGTTGTCAATGGAGGAAATTACTATTGGGTGTACCCAACACGCTATTTCACAATAGAATGGCGCCGCGAAAGCAGGAGGCCCCCCGGGTGCAGTACCATGCGTGTAACGGTGAGAAAATGCTATTCCGTATTATTTTCTTGGTATTTTTATATCTTTTTTTATGTTTTTGTAAATTATTTTGATGTATAATTTGTTTTGCTTAGTTTTCATTCATATACGAAGTTCAAAAATTGAATACAAAATCTTTTATATGCACATTTTTATTTTATAAAAATTTTATTTTACTTTGTATTTTTTTAAAATTTATATATAAATATAAATGAAGTAAAAAATATTATATAATAAAAAATTTATAAAAAGTTGAAAAGAGACGAGAATTGAGAAAGAGAGGGTGGGTATAAAGGAGATTTCTTATGTTGCTCACGTCATGTACTTATGATTAAAGGATCAAATTAAGAAATTTAATCAATTTCAGAGGCCGAAGGGTAAATCTACGATATATATAGGGTAAATTACATCTAAATCTATGAGTTTAATGTTTAATAATTTATAAATTTAAGTTTTTAAATTTAACATCAGGGTCCCTGAGTTTTAATAAATTGTCAAATTAATTTTTTTTATTTTTTTTTATTAATTTTTTTTTAAAATTACCTTTATACCCCTCCCCCTCTCTCAACTCCCGATCCCCGCACAAGCACGAGGCTGCGTGGCTGCTGGCAGATCGCGTGGCCTCGCGCGTGCGCGGGGATCGTGAGGAGAGAGAGAGGCTGGTGGATTGTGCGGCCTTGTGCATGCACGAAGATCGGAAGGAGAGAGAGGGGTCGTCGGATTGCGAGGAGGGAGAGGAGGGTGCAGAGGGCACTTTGGGAGAATGGAGAGAGGGGGAGGGGCATAATGATAATTTAAAAAAAAATTAATAATAAAAACTAAAAAGTACCCATTTGATAATTTATTAAAGCTCAGGAATCCCGATATTATAACGTGGACTTATACGTTATTAAACCTTAAATTTAGGGACCTAGATGTAATTTACTCTTATATATATCCTAATCTAATAGCTGTGGAAGTAATCTTTGTTAAAAAAGAAAAATAAAGAAAGAAAGAATCCTTTTTTAATTCCGCTAGATTAATTAATTTAGGGCTCGGAAGTATCGGAGCATGCAAAATCAGAGCCTCAAAGCCATTTTAGTTTTGAAAAATTTATTACATTGGCTATGCCGCCTGCGGAGGGCAGAGACTGATCGCCGGATGATGTCCTAAGAGAAATGATCACTAAAGCAAAGTGCTATTTCTGACAAACTTCTATACTGAATAATGAGTGGTGGAAGAGGCACATAGATGAATTATATAATATCAAAAATAAAAAGAAGTTTCTTAGCTTTATAAATAAATAATAGGATAAAATTGCAAGTAGGTCCTTGTTATTTGATCATATGTGTAAGTAGGTCTAACTTTTAAAATTGCTCAAATTGGTCTATTAGTTTTAGGTAATATGCAATTAGGTCTAAAATTTAAATTTTACAGTAAAAAAAAAATATGAACTGATATTTTTACCCTCAAGATTTTCCCCCTCTTTTTTCTCTCTCTCCTTTCTCTCTCCTCTCTCTCTCTCTCTCTCTCGATTTCACACTCTCCGGCGAAATGAAATCGATCTTCCTTCACTCCCCACTCACCGGAATCATGAAGAACTCCATTCGAGCAAGAGAGTGCGAAATCGGGAGAAAGAGAGAGGAGAGAGAAAATCTTAAAGGTAAAAATGTCATTTCATACATTTTTTTACTGTAAAATTTAAATTTTTGACCTAGTTGCATATTACCTAAAACTAATAGACTAATTTGAGCGATTTTAAAAAAATTGGACCTACTTAGACATATGATCAAATAACAGTGACTTATTTGTAATTTATCCTAAATAATATGATTCTAAATAATGATAGAAAATTCTGTAGTGAAGTGCGTTTGGGCTAAACTAGTATTGAAATAAGTAACCTCCTAGAAAATACTCAAATTACATAATTTTAAAAAATAAAATAAATAATATTTTTATATTTAAATTATAAGATGTTAAGATCTCTCACATTAAATGTAATAATTTTTCACAATTTTGGTATCCTNAGATAGAATTTATATTGGCGGCAGAATTTTTTTTTTTTTGACAAAAAAAAATATCAAGAAGTTGACTAAAGTCCTGTTTGGCGTGAGAACAAAAATTAAGAATAAAATAGTACTAGTTTAAAAAATAATAATAAATAATTTTTTAAATTATTTTACATAAATTTTAATATAAAAATATTATTTTACTTCATTAATAAAAAGAATAATTAAATACATATCACACAATTTAATTTTATTTATATCTTACTCATTTATTCTTAATTAATTATACTATGCATACTCAAAACATTACAAAATTTTACATACACACATTTGAGTTAAAACTTAATCAAAATCTATTTGAAAAAAAAATATTCTGTTAGTAAATCGTTAAAATTATATTTTTACTTTTAATGGTACATATTTTTCTCTTCCTCAATACTACACTAAAGCGCTGATTTGTCCTAAAATCAATTCACGTTGTGGATGTCTCCTTCCTTTGCCGCCACCTAAACATTAAGATTTTAAGATTTTTACTCAAAATATATTTAAATATCCTTAAAATAATATGATGAACGGCCCAGATTTTTTGTAATCTAACTATAGTTAGGTTATTGAAAAATTATAATTACTCATTATAATAAAAATAAGTTAAAATGTGTGTATGTAAGATTTTATAATATTTTGAGTGTGCATAGCGTAATTAACTAAGAATGGATGTGTAAGACATAAATAAAATTAAATTGTGTGGCACGTAGGTAATTATCCCATAATAGGAATATCAACTTTATTTCACATTCTAGACCAAAATATTCGAATTGAGTTTTTTGTTCTAGGATATAAAATAAAGTTGATATTTTTATTAAAAATTATTGAGTATGTGAAGTAAAATAATATTTTTTTATATTAAAATTTATGTAGAATAATTAAAAATTTTATTTATTTATTATTATTATTATTATTATTTATTTTTAAACTCGTACCATTTTAGTCATGATTTTGATCTTCACATCAAACAGGATTAATATTGGTCAGAATAACTCCAAAGAGTAAAAACTTCTTCGAATGGCTAAAGAATAATTTTAGATTTACTAGTTTTGTACTACCCACTATCACCTATCTTTCAAAGATTCATGACTTCTATAAAAGATAGAAATTATTGTGTTTGGTGAGTAAAATACATCACTAATTCGCCAACTTATCAGCTCAAGTCATATAGGTGAGCAATTATTGCCGAGAGCAAATAACGTTAAGATGTGAGACAGCCAAATAAATTGTTCGATTGGCCAATCGAATAGTCTATATTTATAATAAATCATTCGGTATACTTTATTGAACCGTTTGTTCGTGATTAGGTATAGGTAAACTAATAGTAAATATCTATTTAGAAAAAAAAGTATAGCTTGAAATCAAATGAATATTAATTGAAAAAAAAAATGTGAGTAAGGTGTGTTACCTAATTTTTGCAAAGGCCAAGTAGAAAGTTTTTTCATTTTTTAAGAAAAAGCCAAATAGAAAGATAGGGCCAGTGTAAAATCTGAATTAAAAAACAATAAATATGAAATAAAATATTATAAAAAGTGTGAAATGAAATTATTTAATATTAATTTATATTTAATTAAATATAAAATACTAAATAAATTACATGTAGATTTATGAGCTTATGATATCATATTACTCAAATTTATAATTTTAAAAATTCAACATTTTAATCATGAGCATACTTATATATATATATATATCAATAAAATTTATATTTTATTTTTATAATATTAAAATTTTATAAAATACTAAAATTCTACTCCCTTTCTCTCCTTTTTCCTCTCTCCACCACAAGCCTTACAGCCTTACGTAATACTTGCACGAGTATGCAATCACCGACAAAGAGTGAGAGCAAGAGAAATTATGAAAAGAGGAGAGAGAATGACGAGAGACGGAGGAGAGAGGTGCATTTTGAATATTTATAAAATATTTTAAATATTAATATATATATATATATATATTTGTGTGCAAGAGAGTGCATGTGATTCAGTAATTCAAATGTAAAATTTTTAAAATTATGAATTTAAGTGATAATATATCTTAAATTTAAAATTTAATCTAAAAAAATAATATAAATTAATTTTAATATTTTTAAAATAAAAATAAAAAAAAGGTTCATATATTATTAGCAACATGTCTGTCCCTCACATGTGAGTCTGCATCATGATGGTGGATGCCCCATATCACATGACTGCTTTGTATTATAAGCGTACTGCATCAGTTAAAGGAAAATTTATGGGAATGCAACAGGCCGCTTAACTGGTTGAGAACTACACCACATAATTATTCTAAAAAAAAAGTCATTACGTTAGGGGTGGCAATATATGATTTGACTCGTAAATCTGACCCAAACTCGACCTGCAAATTTCAGGTATGGGTCATAAATTTTAACCCATTTATTAAATCGATCGAGTTTGGGTTGGGCATAATCAGGTCGAGTAGGGTTTGTGTTGGAAATTTATCAAAAAATATTCTATAAATGGGTCGAATTGACCAGCCAACTTGACCCATTTATTAATCAGGTTGGGTTTGAGTCATGAATTTTGACTCATTTAATAAATGGGTCAAGTTCGGGTTTGACCCAAACCCGACCAACCGACCTATTTTGCCGCCCCTAATTATGTATCATAGTTTTTGTTAAAATTTGGTACTGTTAGTTGTTCAATAATTATTATCTATTTTTGAAAAATTTATTGGTCACCCTCAAATATATTATTGCCCCTAGGGCCTTTTTGTTTATAAGATTTAATTTAACAAGATTAAAATTGAACTTGGATGATCTACTGTGTAGAAATATTTTTTTATTGAAAGTTGTAAATGATATGAAATAAACTTAGTTATTATATTAGGATATATGAGGGATGTGATATAAGTTAGTTATTATTTTAGTAATGTAACTGTGCGTAGGATATGAAATGAAGTTAATTTTTAATATTAAATTTTATGTGTGATGTGATGTGTCAGGTTAATTTTTAACTTCTATACAAACGGGGATTAGGTGATCATATTAAGCCCAACAGACAAAAAAAACAGTCAATTAAGTATAAAACAGTGAATAATGGTTTTAAACTAAGCCGAAACAGTCGAGTTTCGGTAATTTTGGTAGTTTTGAATCGAATCAGTTTCCACCAAAACCGATCCGAGAAATCTACTGAGTTTTTGGCAATTTCGGTCGGTAGGCTGAAAGTTGGCTGAAACTATACGAACGGACCTTCTAACAATACGAAATGACAGTTCAAAATATTTATTAAAATATATTCATTTAAAATATTTTTGTATGTTCTGTATGTACTTATATTTTAATTTATGTAAATATATATATATATATATATATATATATTTTAAAAATTACAAATATATACTTATATAAATATAAAATTGATTTTGAAATGGATAAAATTCTAGCAAATTTTAAATAATTTTTGAGTTTAGAATAAAATTGCCAGCCCTACATTTAATGATAACTGAAATGCTATTAAATAAAAATAAAGCAGATACCTGAAATATTCGGATGGGTTGGTTGCTCATTAAATGCATGATAGATTTTTTTTTTTTTATTATTAAATGCGTGATAGATATGGTTACTACATTTGAAAACTATGGCAGTGGATCTTCCTGAGGATGAGTAGGTAATCAATTGTATTTCGAGATTTACATCTTCGTTGCGTATCTTACGCATCATATCTGTATTGTAATATAATTATATTATCGAGTTAATTGATTGAAGTTAGGGTAAAATCGCACAAATTTAAGATTTTTTTTTTATCATTTGAGTTTTTCGATATATTCCTTTCATTCGAGTTAAATATCAAACAGAAATTACATAGTCAATAAACTCTAAGGCCCTGTTTGGCACGAGGACCAAAACAGTATCAAAACAGGACCAAAATGGTACTAATTTAAAAAACAATAATAATAATAATAAATAAATATTTTAAATTATTTTACACAAATTCAAATATAAAAAATATTATTTTATTTTATATGCTCAACAATCTAAAATAAAAATATTAATTTTATTTCACATTTTAGACCAAAATATTCAAGTCGAGTATTTTGATCTAAGATGTGAAATAAAGTTTGTATTTTTATTAAAAATTATTGAGTATATGAAGTAAAATATTATTTTTTATATTAAAATTTGTGTAGAATAATTAAAATAATTTATTTATTATTATTATTGTTATTTTTTAAATTAGTACTATTTTGGTCCTGTTTTGATCTTTGCGTCAAACAGGGCCTAAAACCCTAACGTTTCTCCTCTTTTTTATATCTGTATTATTTATGGTTCAGTCAGATTACAGCTGGCACAAAATAGGTCAAATATTGAAATTTTAAATTTTTGGAAGAAGTATTAAATTTGATATTCTGAATATCTCGATAATATAAATATCATATAGTATAATAATCAGAGGTAAAAAGTCTTTTAAATGACACGCATATGGTTAGTCATAATATTATTTTTTAAATTTTATAATAAATAAATTATTTTAATGTTTTATATAATCGAAATGATATGAAGATTAAACGGGGCCTTTGACTTAGATTCCTTCTGTTTGCTCTCTTCAGTTGGACATTGTGAATGAGTCGGTTAGAACCCTAAACCCTAGATCCGCGCTGCACCAGGTGGAAGACATCTCTTGGAAAATTGAAGCAGGAACGTCTTTCTCGCTCTAATGCCTATATCCAGCGGTTCCGCAGCGCCTATTCCTCGCCGGTGCCATCGCTTTTTTAAAGTTTTCTTTCCACATCTCTGCTCGCGGACCCTGGTAAAGGAGCCATTCTTCCGAAACTGTAATCTTAACTCAGTATTCTTGTGATTTCGTCAATTCTTTACATGGGTTTCACTTCAAGAACCGAGCTTGTTCTATGTGGCAGAGGATCCCACCGGCATTCGAACAGCACGTGGAGGACGAAGCCCCTGCGAGGTTTTACCTGAAGGGACCGAGCAACATTGTGTGGGGCGTCGATTTGGTGAAGAAATCCGGCGGATTGTTCTTGGCCAACGGGTGGGAGGAGTTTGCCTCCGACCATTCTCTCGCCGCCGGGGACTTCCTCGTGTTCCAATACGACGGGAATGTGACATTTCTTGTGTTGATTTTTGACAAAACCGCCTGTGAGAAGGAGGGAGCTTTCTCTGTCACGCCTACGTGTGAGAATAAGAGTTTCTTGCTTGATGGCGATAAAGGGGAGGTAGAAGAGGAAGGGAAGACGGAAGATCTCCCTCGGAAGAGAAAGAGAGCATTGGATGACGTTGTTGCCGTAAAGGAAACTAGGAAAAGAGAAAAAACTTCTCCAAGCAAGAACATCTGTGCCAATGATGAGCCCCTGCCAAAGAGGAAGTCTGTACAAAAACTTATTGCGCAAAGGATTTCAAGAAGGCTAGGTCAGTTTGTATCAAAATTATCAATTTGCTCTCTCATGAGTTGAAGCTTTTAGTCTTTCATTGATTTGGTGCTTGATGCCTTTTGTATATAAAGGTAACTGCAGTACTAAGATCTCTGAAAGCTCTTCTGACACATGCAAGAAAGCCTTGGTTTGCTTAACAGGTGTGAAGCCTAAGCGGACAAGAAATGGGAGGACAGGTAATGCATTATTTTGCATATCTTCACCTAAAATGCTAAAACCGTATTGAAATATACATTTATTTATTTTATTTGTTTATTTATGGAATGGACCGTCCTTGCTCCTAGGGAAAAAAACTAATTTCCATTTGTTTATTTATATTTTGATTTAGCTCTGTTGTCTTAAGTGGCATCTCCCCAATTTGGTTGGGATAAACTTGTAATTGTTGTTGATGTTGTTTGTCACAACTCATAAGTGGCATCTGAGGTGAAAATCGATGGTACATACTACATATTTAATTTTATCATGATTTTAATGGATTAAATTTGACGGGGGACAGTTGGTGGCTTGTAATTAAGATAAAATCTCAATTAATAGTATAAACTTTAATAAAATTCTTTAGCAAAATCCTAGGCATGCTCTTAGAAGCATATTCGTCTTAGTATTTATTTCCAAATAAAATTTTTTAATGCAAATGGTTGGTGCACAATGAATTTTCTATTTCCAATGACTTTTCTACTCCCATGAATGGAAAAGCTCATATATATGCATGTGTATATTAACGAGAGTTGTTTAACTTATACCAGATGCATGTCAACGAAACATGTGGCGTGGCTACATATCTCAACGGCGTCCTGTTTCGCAAAAGGAAATTGATAGAGCTCTTCAAAAAGCACAATCATTCAAGCCTAGAAATCCTTATTGTTTGATGATTATGAAAGATTCATACGTCTACCATGGTTTTTACTTGGTAATCTTTACATCATTGACCATTACTTAGTTGCAACATTTACTGTTTTCTTGCGCATATTGTAGAAAGCGTTGGATTTTCTTTCCAAGTATGATATCTTTCTTCCACATTTTTTCTTTTTACTTAATATGCATTGTTTACCATTGTAATTAGCTATATTCTAATGGATATAGAAGGTCTCTGCAAGTATAATTTGTTGATGGACTTGTGATAAACAACCAAAATGTCAAAGCATTGTTTACTCCTGAAAGAATCGGTACACTGTATAGATATCTAACTTTTTGATTGTTTTTTCAAAAATAAAGAACTCTTTGATTGTGAAGATAATTCCAATTACAGGTGTATGAGGTAATTAAATTATTTTTACTGAAGTGGTTTACAACTGAAAAAATCTACTGACTTATTGAAGCTTTCTTTGTTTATAAAATGTTGTGCTGTGGAGAAACATCTGTTTGCTAATTGGAGAACCGTTTGTGTTAGATAAAACTGTCAATGTTTTAGTTGAACTGCAATAAACGTTAAATAATAGACCTCTGTTTTCTCATTACATGTACATATTGCTTTGAAATTTTCAGGTGTAGACAGTGTGGAGTTAATTTTATGGTTTGCTAACTCGGGATTGCCAAGCTATTGGAAATTTTATGGTTTGCTAACTCGGGATATGCCAAGCTATTGGAAATTTTATGCCGACAAGAAAAACAAGTTCACTACTTTGATATTCTATCAAGCATGGGTACCGTACAAGGATACAATTATAATAAGATACTGATACGATAATACGATATCTTGAAAATATAGGATATCAGTATGACAATTATATGCCATTTGAATTACCAAATATATTTCTGAGTATATGTATTGTCAACTTTATCTACTTTAAAAGGAGTTGTAGCTCATTTGGTAGAGTGATGGTTTTTTACAAGCGATAAGAGAACCTCTGGGAGGAGAGATGCTTGGGGATGGAGAATTAGGGTGATATTGGCGAGGTGAGGAGATGAGGCTCTGATGATAAATATGAAGAGTATCTAGAGATACATTGTCACCCAAAGCGATAAAGGACATGAGGAATGATGTAGGTTATGGTTAGGTTTAAAAATATATTTAAGGATAAAAGACTCATGGCATCTATTGTTATTCCATGTGTATCCTCACTGTTTCTCATGTGTCCAAGTAATCAATTTATTGTTTTTTTATACAAATGTGCATGTGGTTTATTTGATTTGTATCAGTTGTATCGGGAACAACTGATTACTATGTGGTTTATTTATTTATATACAAGTAATCTTTTATTAAGGTAATAGTATTCATTTCTATGTGGTTTATTTGATTTGTTATTCCATGTGTATTTGTTTATACACATATTTATAAGTGGAGGATCACTAAAAGTAATCTTTTCTTGTATATGCTTTGTTTCTTCTATCTGAACAACTGCTGTGTTTTAGGAGCTGAGGGCCAGTACATAATTGCTTTTAGTGGCAGTTATTGTGTACAACTTGGGAGAAGAAAATTGTGTTTGAAAGGAAAGAAAAGCTTGGATGCTATAGTCACCATCTGAAACTATGTCAAGAATAGATTTTCACTTTTCAAGCAAAACTCTGTCATGAGGGATTATCACGAGTTTGTAAATTCTGAGAGAAACTTTTTGTTAGTAAGCATGCCTTGATAAATAGCCATTCAAATAATCATACTGGATTTTAACTCAAGTCAGGCAGAAAAGCCTTTTAATTCAAATTGGTAAATATCTGAAGAATGAAAATCAGAATTGTGATACTTGAGTTTTTAGATTCTTTGTTAGTATAGTCAGTAGTAGGTTTGTTTCACCTTACTACTCGGAAAGAGAAATATCTTGAGAATTGATAGTAAGATCGAATATGACATGATAATCATGTCTTACATTATTCATGCTGGAGTTCAGTCAAGATCTGATAGCAGATTGTAATACTTTCCTGGGACTCCAGGGATTATATGGTGAGTTCTCTATTTTCTAGTTTTAAGATCACTGTATTAGGTTAAGGAATTAAGCCCGTTTTGGTATGCTTATCCAACTTGAACCCAGATTAATTTCTCATGGAATGAGTTATCTTGAGTCCATTTAAATTAAAGTGGAAATCAGCTTTCAATGATCAAATTTATCTGCATTGTAGTATTGAGAATTGAGCAAATATTTTATCTAGTTTCAATTTCCATCATATTTGATAGGCCCTTCCTGGTTCCTTTCCCTTTGAATATCTCCCTAATGTTTCTGGAGACATATACCTTACTGATGCGAAGCAGAAGAAATGGACCGTCAACTATATTCGCACTGAACGTCCTGCTCTTAGTGCTGGCTGGTGCAAATTTGCTGTCACCAACAATCTAGAAGCGGATGATGTCTGCATTTTTGAGCTCATAGCAAAAGCTCACATGAAGGTGCATATCTTCAGGGTGGTGGAGGATTTTAAGCCACTTTTACGATTCGCTGGTTTGAAATGGTATGTGGAGACAAAGAAATTTAAGGCCCTGATGAAGGAAAGTGAGAGCTTGGAGGAAGATAACAATTGAGATCATTGATGCGTATGATTCTTTCTTTTTTGTCAAGTATTTTTATTGTGTACCATAGCTATTTTTTCAAGCTATGTGTTTTACTGATACTGTTTCTTTCTCGAATCATTGAACTGTAATGATTGTGTGCTTTTCAGACAATAATTCTTTGAATTACTCTCATCTTACTTATTTGAACATACTACGTTCATTTTTAGATAATAATTCTGCAATGTAAACTGATGTGCTGTGGTCAATTGTAACGCATTCTTTAACTACTTTTTACATGTGTTTAAGGATTAAAGCTCCACGGAGTAAGTTTGACTGCATAGTCAATACAAACTTAAGTGATGGATGCGTGTGATCATTGTGTTTTGGTTTTACCATCATGGGTTTCTTGGGCCAGTACCTCTGAAACTAAATTTATTTGTCAAGATATTTTGCTAATTCCTTATTTTTCAGAGTGTTATACAAATTTTGATTGGATTTGGGTATAAACTTTTATTTGGGTTTGGGGTAGTTTGTAACTTCTTCTGATTTTGAGTAGATGTTTCTCTGTGTATTCCGAACTATTCATCACATTGATCTTTCTACCATCATTCAAGGTTGTATCCCTAATTTGAAGTGTATTGCATTCAATTTGTGTCTGCATATGTGCTTTTATTTAACTCTTTCTATTGTTGTTCGTAGATTTCGTTCCATTTGTGTTTGCATATGTGCTTTTTTTTAACCTTTCTATCACCATTCAAGGATGTTGCCTAATTTGAGGCAGATGTGGTTCAATTTGTGTTTGCATATGTGCTTTTATTTTGAATCTTTCTGTTGTAGCTAAAGGATGTAGACCTAATTTGTGTTTGCATATGTGCTTTTTTTTTTAAAAATCTTTCTATTGCTGTTAATTTCGTTCATTTTGTGTCTGCATGTGTGCTTTCATTTAAATCTTTCTGTTGTTGTTCATGGTTGTAGTCCTAATTTGAGTTAGATTTCATTCAATTGAACCTTTCAAAAAAAAAAAAAAGAGAAAAAGAAAAACAATGAGCATGAGTTGTGAACAGTGCAGTGTTAAGCTTTTTATTCATATTAATGTGTTGTTTGTGTGTGATGAGAAGCAATATGAGTTTGATTTGAACAAATTTAAGTTAAGATCTGATCTAGTATCTTAAACAGAATAAGCAGTGTACTTCTGTAATGTGTGAATAAACTACTGACACTATGCATATAGCAAGCATCCATTTACTTATGTGTAGGTGTTTACATATAAAAAAATTCGAGTGAATTTGAGAGGTTTGGGAATAATTGCCACCCTTTTAGCCTATAGAGAGGAAAAGATTATTGGGTTTGGACATCTGATCGTGTTAGATATCTGGGAGCCAATAGTGCTGTACCGCATGCTACTAGTGGGCTCTCGCACTCACGGCGAGTGGAGGAAGAAGACAGCTGAACCGTTTGGTCATGCCATCATTGGTTTGGTCAGACCGGATTGTCCGACCGTTTGCTCTGTCCAATTGTCATCAGTTTGGGGCCCTCCAACAGCACACGCGGCATGCTATTGGCCTCAGGACAATGACATTAGATATTCGATTTAACAATTTTTCATACGAAGGGAGAGAGAGAGAGAGTGATTGATAGTAGGGATAGAATGGATGTCTCACACAAAGAAAAGTAGACCTATAGCCTAACCCACTCAACAAGCCAATTGTCTCTTGATGTCTTTATTGGTAGATTATTCAACTAATGATCATGAGATCCAGCACTGTGCTTCCTTATCTCTTCCTACATATTCAATGGCATCGGTTTGTTTGGTGCCTACATTTATTTAATGGGCTATTAAATATTTATGGATAATCTTATTCTTTTGTTTTTATTACTTTTTTTAATCCCAAAGATAATTGTTCTTGTTTAAAATCCTTTATCTAATTAATATTTACACCAACCAACAGCTAACAAGAGCATTAAAGCTTTCGAAAAGGGCAAAAATTTATCGAGTTTAAAATCTGTACCTTGGCCTTAACCTGATATTGTTATTTTTTAAATTAGTACTATTTTGGTTCTGTTTTGATCTCGTGCCAAACAAGGCTTTATAATACTAAAAAGCTCAAGAACATGGACTATACTTTATATAATTATTTATATTAGATTATCTTCCACTTTTTTTTAGGTGGAGAAATATCTAATGCTTCCCTTGTGGGATGGTAACCAATTCTTTAACTCTGATTGGCTCAACCTAGGCTAGTGACTCGTGTTTAAATCGATATTAACTTGAACTAAGTTTAGCTTGAGTTTATTAAGACAGGTCTTAAGCCATAGTCTGATAGAATTGCCATGGTTTGATTTTTATTTTTAAAATATAAATAATGTATTCAATCATTTGTTATAATTATTTATTAATTATATATAAATATGTGTTAGTTGATCTTGTATGTATACTTAATTCGATTTCAAATCCAGTTACGAGTTTTAAAAAAATTTAATTCTTGGAGGGGTTGAGCTGGCTCGAAATAGAAATGAATTAGCTCAAACTCAAATCAAATTGAGATGAGACAAGCTTGAGTCGTGCCTAGCTCGACTTGATCTCGGATCGTTATCGCCCCTACCTGTGCATATAAATTGAACTTTGTATCGGTCAAATTTTAAATTTTATTAGATCTACGTGTAGTTTAATTGAAATATATTCGAATCAAAAAAAGTATTTTAATATTATAATGTGAAATAAAATTAATTTTTAATATTTAAATATATAAAAATAAAAATAAAAATATTGATAAAAATATGCTAATAATTTGTTTTTGAACTGCTTTAAATTCAGCAATTCTAATGAATAATAAGTTATATGTTAAAACTATATTGTACTACTGAGATATTATATAATTAAAAAACAAATATAATTAACTTCTATTATTTTTTTATTTGAAGAAGTAGTTTTTTTTTTTTTTTAAAGTTGGATTAATATTTAATTATCTAGTGTAATTAATGCTTTTTTTAAAGTGGGTTATTAAAATATTTCTTATAGTTTTTAGTTTAAAATTAAATTAAATTTATATTTGCGTATTGCTGTTGTCATGCTCACGTCAGCAAAGAAAGGCAATCATTTTATTCTCTTAATGCAGTGGAATAAGAGATCATGCATATTAATTCGGCATTAGAGCATGATCTAGAGAGGGATTATGATAAAATTTTAATTTAATTAATTATAATTAAATTAAATTAAAAACGGATTAAGCGCGATGATCATCATCAGTCCAGCTGCAGGGAAGCGTCGTAGGCCGCGCCGGCCTGCCAGTCGCTCGGGATGGCGGCATTGAGCAGGACCCACTTCTGCCCATCAACACCGTCGATTAGGCATCGTAGGGTCAGCGGAACGCCACGTGGAGGGTTCTCCATGTCCCACACATCACCGTATGGCTTTCTCATCTTCCTCCATGCCTTGCAATCCTCCTGCACTCCCAAGCAGCCAAAAAGAATCATTTTTTAAGTGTCAATTACATCTTGGTGCCTAAGGTTTATAACATTATTAATATGTATTTATATTTTTTTGAATCATCTTCATGCATAATATGAATCTCTAAGTTTAATGTAGAATTTTAAGAAATAATATTAATGTAGAATTTTAAGAAATTATATTAGTGAAAATAACATGTATATATATATATATATATATATATATATGTGCGTATGTATGCATGCATATATGTATATACCTGCCATATTTCAATATCTATGATGTCCTTTTGGCCTGCACGATAAATAATAATAATAGCCAGGTAACTCGGATAATTACTATTTTCTTTGATCTTGATCATCATGTTGTAACCCGGATACCTGCATGCAATCCTGTGCCAAAGAAAATAATACGAAGACTCATAAAAATGACTGGAGTACGAATTTATTAAATATAATATACTAATTAATAACAAAAAAAACTATATAGATAATGAGTATGGCTGCATGTTTATAACTAGGATGATACATGTGTATATATAAGTATAGTGCATAGTAGATTTAAAATGTTGCATAATATAAAAAGTATTTTAATTTAATTCATTCTTTAAATTCTGTGACCTTCTAATATAAATAATTACATTTTTATATCACTAAAAAATTCATTCAATTTTTTTTTTACCATTTCTCCCTATTAACTTCGATAACTGTGAAAACTATGGTGTTTAACTGATTAATTAATAGAGTATAATTGGTTAAAAAATTTAAAATTGAGATTTTGATCTCTGAATTTCTGCAAATTATATTTATTTCTTTAGAACGATGTAAATGTAAATTAAATAATATTTAATTGAAGAGAAATTAATCCACCTGTTATAAGACTGATATTCATTTCTCCAATAAATCCAAAATTAAAAGAAAGGAACAATTACCTACATGCCACACAATCTAATTTTATTTATATTTTACCCACCCATTCTTAGTTAATTATGCTATTCACACTCAAAATATTATAAAATCTTACATACACATATTTTAATTTATTTTTATTATAATGAGTAATCATAAGCCGTTCATCATATTATTTTAAGGATATTTAAATATATTTTGAGTGAAAATTCTAAAACCTTAATGTTTAGGTTGCGTAAAGGAAGAAGACATCCGCGATATGAATTGATTTTAGGACAAATCAGCGCTTTAGTGTGGTATTGAGGAAGAAAAAAAATATATACTATTAAAAGTAAAAATATAATTTTAATGATTTACTAACAGAATATTTTTTTTCAAAAAGATTTTGATTAAGTTTTAACTCAAATGTGTGTATGTAAGATTTTGTAATGTTTTGAATATGCATAGTATAATTAATTAAAAATGAATAATTAGAATATAAATAAAATTAAATTGTGTAACATGTAGGTAATTATTCCATGAAATTATTATATACCTTCGGTATTCAATATCTACCACACCGTACGCCATGAGCCGCGCAGCCAAATTAGGCTGAGCGAGCTTGGCGAACGCACGTGCGCTGAGGATGAAGTCGGTGTCGTCGCCAATTCCGAAGTCGGTGATCACGACGTCGACTCCATCCGCGCCGCAGAGCTCCGGGTTTGCGCAGCGCACCTGGTAGCACGCGCCGCAGCCCGCGCCGCCTCTGTACAGCCTATGAGCTGCTGCCACGTCGGAGCCATAGATCTCCCTCCCCAGCTCTCCGTACCCGCAGGCTCCCCCTGCCAAAAACTCGATTTAAGATTGAAGTCGTTGAACAAAATAAAACTATTTTTTGTTATACGTGGAGTTAATTATATATATATATATATATATATATATATTTTTTTTTTCATTTATTTAGAATGATATATTAGATCGAAGATGAATAAATCACGTACCTTAAAAAAAGAGTAATAAATCGTGCACTGGATTAAGTCATACGAGGCATCATTTTAGACAAATTATTTGTCTATAAGTTGTGAGAATCAAACAATTTACTATTTTATTAGTCACTTTGTTAACATAATTATGATTTAAATATTACCAAGAAGTTATCTAAAATTACATGAAAGAGTGAGTGGACGTTAAGCGAGACAAAAAAAGCAGGAAGATAAATTTAGGTAAAGATATTTTTTTATTGAAAATTATGAATGATGTGAAATAAAATTAGTTATTATGTTGGATATATGAGAGATGTGATATAAAGTTAGTTATTATGTTGGGATATATGAGAGATGTGATATAAGTTAGTTATTATTTTGATAATATGTGTATAATGTGAAATAAAATTAATTTTTAATATTAAATTTTATGTGTAATGTGATATGACTGGTTAAAATTAAGCCAGGTTAATTTTCAACAGCCAAAAAAACGGGGCCTTATAGTGTTAAGATGGCTTGAAGTAAAATACATTTGATATTCTCAATTAGTTATTTAATTTGAGGCTTAGACTAGTGCATGCTAAGCAAACATTTTGTGGAAGTTTTTTTGTGCGATTATTTTGAAACTTTTGAATTTGTTCAATTATATTATGTAAACTCTACTTACATAGAAGTTAGGATATACTTTTCATCTGATTTTAGATTATTTTCTCTTTTTTCACTTCATCGAAATAATTTCTATCAATATCATTTAAGGAAGTAGCTCAAATTCGAAGTGAACAATATTCAATCTCTCTACTTGTGTATATGCATTTTTCTTGATTTACTAAAAGTTAATTAAATATGATTAAATTAGGAAGAAAACGAAGACTCTTACTATAGGATGGAGAGCAGTTTGGACTGCCGTAGAAGGTAGCTCGTGAGCAGTTGAAAGTATTCTGTGAAGCAGATGGTGAGGGGAGAAGAAGCGCAATATAGATGAGGAACAAGAAGGTAAGGGTTTTATCCATGGATTGAAAGGAGTTGGAGGCTTTAGAGAGGGAATGTAGGATGTCACATATTTATAGTAGTAAGTGGAGGAGGCGAGAAGAAGACCTTGTTGAATAGGATTAAAAGTGCTGCCATGCCTTCTCTTTTCAATATTCTTTAAGAAAGGGAGTTGGAATTTGGGAAATGGTGGGATTTATACATATGATGACTCATTCTTCCACTTAATAGAAGAACAAAAATTGGCCATTGGCCATTGAAGAAGCCCTCCACATGGTTGTAGTTGGCCTTAGCCCAACAATCAAATCAAATTTCAAGTTTAATAAGTCAACCTATTTAGTTTTCAAATCAACTTTAGTGTCAAGAAATTATTAAACATTAATAATATTCGAGTTAATTATATATACGCATTCGTGTCGAGTTGAACTAAATTCAAAACTCACTTCCATCTTAAATTAAGAATACATACAAAAATAACATGGGAGATTTACATACAGAACACTGAATTCATCACAAATTACGCATTTCACAATCTTTTAGTAAATATTACACATATCACACATCGCTTATGGGTTTTACATTTCTATTGTGTGATATGTGTAAATTAAGAGTGTGATATGTGTAATATTTACTAAAAGATAGTGAAATGTGTAATTTGTGATGAATTCAGTGTCCTGTATGTAAATCTCCCAAATAACATATATTACTTACAAGTCACCATAAGTTATGATATGTTTCACATTGTTCCATAATTTTAAATCTTTTTAAATCATTTTTTATAATTTACATATTTTTTCTAATAAGTCCTACTTTCTATTAGATTGTCAATTATTTAAAAGTAAAATATAATTTTATGCTTAAGGTGAATACTATATTGTTACATAGCATAGATAAAGATCATAATTTAGGAAATTTATAATTTTTTGTGTTTTTTGAGCTTTTTGAAAACAAAATGATATTTTTAGCATACTAATAGGCATAAAATTTATCATTTTATAGACCCTAATCTTTATTTGTAAAAACATTGCTAAAATGGAATAATGTCAAATTAGATTACTAGAGCTTGACATACAATACGATGTAGCACTTTTGGTGGACGTTTTTTTTTTTATATGTTATATATGATACGTTGAAATTAGCTAGAGAGTATGTATAGTTCATAAATTATAGTTCGAGTCAAACTTTTGTTGATATCTCTTACTCATGCATCCAAGTTTCAGATATCACTATATAGGTCGCCTCGTTTTTCGTCAGCTTTATAAGGTGCAACCCAAATCAAACCGTTAACCCGAATTAACACACTAGCTTTATAAGGTGCAACCCAAATCAAACCGTTAACCCGAATTAACACACTAGCTTTTTAGGCAAGTTATGAGGAATAGGGTGTCTCATGTAAAAAGAATTCTCTATTTAACTTAAAAATGATAATTTAGTCATATTGATCTCACTACAAGTTGGGTCAAGGTTTACTTGCAAAATTCAAACAAGGCATAGCCTCGTTTGTTTTGAGACTTTTTTTTAACGCAACACAAATTTCAACTGTAGAAATCAACTTTATTATATATCTAACACAAATATAAATTTTAGAATCAACTTTATTTTATATCTTATGTACTTTCTAATATTAAAGTAAAATTTTTTAATATTAAATTTAAAAAGTAAATTAATTTTTTTTTTCTTGTCTAAAGAAATAACTCAAACCAAACGAGATGAAAAAGTAATAGGCGGCTGGAAATGTGTCAAGTGATTATTCCAAAGGTTGGTCTAAGAGCAACAACATGAAACAGTGGAACCCTTGTGGCTTGATCTTGTTCCGGTCCTAAGGCTAACATCGAGTTGAGTTAAAACAGGTCGATGTTCTTTTAACACAAATTTGAAGTTTTCGTCAATTACAGCTGGTTGAAAACTAATCATTTTTTAAACTTTCGAAATTGTTCTAGTAAACAATTATTTTCTCTAGATAATATAACAAAATATCAAGATAACATTGAACCAAACGCCCACTTAATAAATTGAATAATAGCGAGTCATAGGTTTAATTTACTCGATTATCCATCCAGTGAATTATGTGTCTAGTACGCTGATAATACCGTGATTGGAGCCCAAACTTATAATCGATCAATTTATAAATTAAATATAGATAATATTTTTGTTACACTTAATATACTATCATCCACTTTTGATAAACACATAAATTTTATTTCCATTTACATCCAAAGTGTAAGAAAAAATAAAGAGGATAACAAAATGGAGTACAATGAAATTATAATTTTTACATTCATTTACAGTATACAAAGTATAATTAATAGGGAGATTTATATACAAAACACTGAATTCATCACAAATTACGTATTTTACCATCTTTTAGTAAATATTACGCATTTCACACTCTGCTGTGTTGGCTATTATTATAATAGAAATGTAAAACCCATAAGCAGAGTGTGAAATACGTAATATTTACTAAAAATGATGAAATACATAATTTATAATAAATTCAATATTCTGTATGTAAATCCCCATAATTAATATTAAAAAAATGACTATTTTATGGAAATAACACATTTTGAATTACACATAACTATGTCACATGAGAATTGTACTTCAAATCTTAAAAATATGAATGCTATTTTTTTTTTGATAGCATAAAAAAAATATGAATACTATTACCAAACTTATAATATAAATTAAAAGAGATTTACATACATACCTTTTAATTCATCTTGAATTATATATTAAATTTCTTATTTTTTAATTTTACAACTTCACCCCTCAAATTTTCTAATAATGAAAACTAGTAGAATACATGTATTTGTAAATATATTTATAATATTTTGTATATATATATTATGAGTAATAAGTATCTAAATAATTATAATCAGCAAAAAAATCTTTTAAAAATCATAAGAAAAGCCTATTAAATCGAATCAACTTGGTTTAGTCTCTATTTTTTTTAAATATAAATAATATATTTAATTATTTATTATAATAATAACTATTAATTATACATAAGTACTTATTAGTCATAATTAGAATATCAGTTTGGTGATCGAAAATTCGAATTAGCTTGAAATTGAAAAGAATCAGTCTGAACTTAAATCCATTTAAGATGAGTCAAGCTTGAGCTATGCTTAGCTTAACTTAAACTCAAATCGTTCTCACCCGTAGAAGTGAGGTCCCAACTTTGATGTACTTATGTGTCACCACTGAGTGATATAAGCCTAATTGGGTTAATATTTGAGCCACAAAAATTTGCTAGGGACAAATTGTCTCAATTTTTTAAAATCTCTATTTAGGTCTCTGAGGTTGCCGAAGTGTTACACTTTTAATTCCTCTTTCAAAATCTCATCATTTTCATTAATATTTTCTTATTTAAAATATAAAATTTAATCAAAACATAGTTTGAATCATTTAATTACGTATTTTAAAAGACTTTTACTATTTTTTAAAAATTTAATAAAAATTTAAAATTTAATTTCTTATTTCTTTAATTACATATTTTAAATGACCAATTTACAACACTATTTCGATCTGATTCGATCTCAGGGCGCAATTTGCCTTTAAAAATAACAAACATGATATGAACATATACAACACCAGATAGTTTACAACAATATAATTGAAAGAATAGGTAGGGAAAAATGAGTAGACAAAAATAATTTGATTAAATGTTATATTTAGAGATTTGGATTAGTTAGCTTGCTCACCTAACTGATATTTGAAAATTATGGTTGAAACTTGAACTAAAAATATGAAAATTTTAATTTCTAACCATTGGGTCTGTTTGTTTGTAAGGTTAAATTTAATAAAATTAAAATTAAACTTAGATAGAGATATTTTTTATTAAAAATTGTGAATGATGTGAAATAAAGTTAGTTATTATATTAAGATATGTGAAGGATGTGATATAAAGTTAATTATTATGTTGAGATATGTAAGGGATATGATATAAATTAGTTATTATTTTAGTAATGTGTGTACGATGTGAAATAAAGTTAATTTTTAATATTAAATTTTATATGTGATGTGATATGTTAGATTAAAATTAGACCAGATTAATTTTTAATTTTAAAATAAACGAGACCACAAAGATAATTTTGAGAATTTTTTATTAACTAAGCTTCTCCAATGATGATTACATTTTAGTTGATTAATCAATTAATTAATTATATTCAGAGTATGGAGAAACTTGCCTATTTATATGTATGTTTTTTTTGAGCAGGCATATTGAATGCAAGGCAGTTAACTTAGCTCAAATATCGAAGAATAAATGAACCGAAATTAACTCGATTCAAGCAAGCTATTTTTGTAGCTTAAGACTTTTATCAATCCAACTTTAAGTCAAGAAAAATTCGGATCGAGCCAGCTCAAAATCAGATCGATTAAAAAATAAAAAAATATATGTACATATAATATATAATTAGCATTAATATGTTAGTTTTTTTATAATAGCTTAATAGATGAGTACAGTAGAATTTTTTTTATGATCTTTGTTCAAACTCTGTTGATTGTAAATTAAAAGATCTAACATTAATCAAAGTTGGATCGACTTTAGCTCGGATCGAAATTAAATTGAAATTGGATCAAACTCTTCTTATTCATATTTCAAACTAGATCTAGATCAAATTAAAAACCTTCAATTCAATTATAAGCCGAGATCAAATCGGCTTAAAATCAAATAATGCTGATTGAATGGAAGTCGTTTTAGTGGTGGGTGGGGTTATCCTTTCATTTACTTCTCTTTGGTTAACAGCTATTGGTATCCCACTAACTCATTATTCTCCAAATTTGTTTAGCTGCTGGTTTTTGATATAAATAGCCTTGAAAAGCTTCCCATGTGTTAAAAGGGCTGGGTGTGAGGCCACCAGCGCATAATGAGCATTAGCCTCTCATCACTTCCTTGTGGCTTTCAACCACACCTTAACTCAATCAAACATCAAAGAAGAGAGAATATAGCTAAATAAGAAGAGCAAAATAACTGAATACTAACTGCTTAGTAGATTAAATTATTTATAATGAAAGAAGCAACGGTGCCAGCGAAATTGGTGAAAGGAGAATTGTTCGAAAAATTATAGAAAATCAGAGCGGTCAGGCTTCCCATCCCCTCAAGACCGTGGCCCGAGCAACTCTGCTCACTCCCAGAGTGAAAGCTCCCATCCTGAGATTGCAGTCATAAGCTCTGCACATCTCCTTGATGTTCTTGAAAGCGCTCTTCATGTATCTCTGAAGCTCCAAATTCACCTTCTCTTCATTCCACATAAATCCTTGAATATTCTACATATAGCATAAATAGAAGAGGAAAAATCACAAGGTTACTGCATGAATTAACTCACCCTGTATCTTCTTCCTATATAAAAATATGATAATTTGGTGATATAAAAGTCTATTACCTGAACCCACTCAAAGTAGCTCACAGTAACACCACCAGCATTGGCATAGATATCAGGCAGTATAACAACACCCTTCTTGGATAGTATCTATAAGAAAAAGCATGAACCAGCGAAGAGCCCTCCTTTCACTTATTTGTCTATTGTTGAGAATGAAAACGAGAAATTATCCCGCATTATTGATTCAACAAGTTTTAGTATTGAAGTGGTGGTCTAACCCATTGACTTAAGCTTTTAGGCTAATGGGTGTGCATTCGCTTGTGTATTGGATTTTAATAAGTGGTACCAAAGCCTACGCTTTAGCTAGAATCAAGTGGCTCATGCATGTTGTGCACCCATGAGTTCCCTCTGCTTTATTATGGTTGACAAACCCCATGAGAAATCCCAAAATCAAATGACTCTACTCAATCTTCCACTATAGCATCAAGTGCTCGAGTGAGCTTTTGATATGCATGGACTTGATGAGTTGAAATGGCTCCCTGGATGAGAAAGATTGATACTGATAGATTCTGTTAAGTTTTTGGTTACTAACTGTTGGAGATCCCAATCCCTTAACATATCCTGATGATATTCAATCAATAGTAAAGATTAAAGTTAAGATTTTCATGCACACAAGTTTACCTCGTCTGCTTCAGGGTCCGTAGGATGATTAGCTGCCTCTATGATATACCTCGCCTTGACATGAGCTGCATTTTCCCTTTCATGGCAGATGAATAGTGAGTAAGTTTTACATGCATTGCTTTCTTGTAGGTACTAAAATCATAATTAGTAAGAAACCTATAGGATGTAAACTTCTACAAGTAAAAATCAAGGACTGAAGGCATTAGAGAAAAAATTAAGCCAAGATTCTAAGCAGAAGAAATGCCAGTATGTGCTTTGAACCTGTGAAGGACTCCACCCAAGGCACAAGGAATAAGAACATCACATTCATGAACAAGTAACTCATTCAGATCCATGGCATCTCCACCAGTAAATTCAATCAAAGAAGCACCCTCCTCTTTGTGCTTAATTAGAGCATGAATATCTATACCATTATGATTTTGAATTGCGCCAGACACATCCCCAACAGCAATTATCTTTCCACCTCTCTGCTGGATGAGCTTTGCAGCCCAAGACCCCACATTTCCGAAACCCTAAAAAATTAAACATAGAAGAAAGCATGCCGTATCAATGACTTAGCTTGTAGCTAAAACAAGACGTAAATGGATCAACTTTTCAGAAGACAAGCGCATTATTAAGTAACACAAGAGTTGCAGTCACTAAAGATTTTGAAAAAAAAATGTCAGAAAGAAAAGTAAAGTAGTCGAAGTCACTGGTTCAAGAGTCAGCGCTATTACTCTAATTTGAAGGGTTCATGTTTGCTTAAGCAGCTTAACTTTTTAGTAACTTAAATCATTTTTGCATTCAAACGGGTTCATGTTTGCTTGAAGTCAAGCTGCTGAAGTGACTTGTGAATCCAAATGGTTCACATGAAAGTTACACTACCTTAAGCTGTTCAAGCTGCTTAAAGTGGTTAAATGGTGAGTTAGGCAGCTTACTTTAAGCTACCTAAGAGATCGCTTAACTCGATTAAGCTTAAACAGCACAAGTAATGTAGCTACCTAGGAGAGAGCTTTAAAGCTTAAAAAGTTGAGCAACTTAACTCTTTAAGTTATGTAGTTACCAAATGGAGAAATTCTGCAAACAAATATGAATTTCTAAATGGCCTTCATTAATCTTTGTATCCACAGAAGACTTCGGATGGTTATCATGGTGCAGAAAAGATGTCCACTACTCATGCTGTATGGGCATGTTCCACACATCATGTTTAAGAGAGTTTAGTCACATAACTTCCAATGTGTGTTCAAGAACACCAATAACCATGTTATCAATGCCTCCTCAATTTACTATCATATCGTGTAATGAAATGTATGTATTCTGAAGCCAAGATATAAAGGTTAAATTGCGCTTACCTGTATCACAAACGTCAAACCTTGAATTGACTTCCCGTGTTCAGCCAACAGAGCCTCAGTTGCAAATACAACACCACGTCCGGTAGCAGCTTCTCTGCCTAATGAACCACCAAGATCCTACAATGTATCAAAGCTAATTTCTAAATGACCTGAGTTATATATGCTAAAAGATGAACCTTCATTGCAAATACATGCACATACAATCGGCTTTCCTGTGACAACAGCTGGTGAATGACCATGAAATTTGGAGTATTCATCTAATATCCATGCCATGGTCTGTTAAAATGAAAAGTTAAAGAAAGCAAAGATTAGTTCCCATGTCAGGAGCTGGAACATCAGTGGGAATCTCATATAGGGAACGAACAATTAGATTAAGCAGGGGACCTGTGCATTAGTTCCCATGTCAGGAGCTGGTACATCAGTGTGAATTCCAATAAGATCATGAATCTTTTGTGTAAAGACCCGAGTGAGGCGTTCAAGTTCACTGATACTTAATTCACGAGGGGTACATCCGATTCCACCCTTAGCTCCACCATATGGTATGTCCACTACAGCCGTTTTCCATGTCATCAATTGAGCAAGAGCATTCACCTCATCTGGATCAACCTTTAAAAGAATTTACATGTATTTAGGATATCAATGGCATGACTAAAGCTAGAATCTAAAATCAAAGTGTGGAATATCCTGCATTTTGAATATATGCAGCCAAAAAAGTTGTTGATGACCCTTCTAGTGTTCCTAATCAGCTCCCTAATCTGAACCCTAGACCAATATACATAGACATTTCATGGGTTGTCTGGGGGTAGCATCCTAGCGAGTGTCATTGATCGGTAAAGGTACTTTGAGAAATTTGTATCCATTGCAGAGTTATACATAAACTCTAATATGGTTAAGGTTAGATTATGATTTCTTATGAATTCGACGGCCACCTATTTTTCTCTCTCTGTATTTTCTCGAATTTTTCATCTAGTGCATTTCTCAATTTACCAATGCTTGAAGATGTTGCTATAATTTTAGGTGAACCAAGTTAAATCCCTGTCAGTGTGCCTGGATTACTCTCTATTTGTATCTATTTCTGACAATCATATCCTTAATTAAGTTGGTTAATCATCAATTGAAGCTCATCCCATGTAATTAATTGTGTCGGCATCAATTCCTTCTTCACCTTTCAATCATAAAGAGCTATGTTACTAGTTAAAACGGATATTAAGTTAAGTTTTAGTAATGCTATCTAAAGAACCTAGCAACAATTTCTACTTTCTGGGGATCTAAGAAAAGAAATATTACACATAAATGACGCAGACAAAAGCTACGAGGGGACAAATCTTGGTCTATCTAGGAAGAGGTTTTTTTTTTATCAAAATCTAGGAAGAGATTTTTAAGTGCACTTATTTGATGTCTGACAAGTATGCAATCGAATTTCAAAGAAAAAAATGAATTTCAATGAAAACTATGCAATTGAAAATTCAATACTATTGAATGGGATAAATCTGTAACCATTTCATTCAAGATATTTATTTTCATGATTATAAAAAAAAGATATTTATTTTCATGAAATATAGTTTTCTAAAATTTAATGCAGCGCCGCTCTATCATGCCATCAGCTTGGACATAAATAATTTAGAGCAACAAATGTTGTAGGAAATGCATCACAAAATAAAAAATATTGTAGGTCAATATAAGTTATATTCTCCATTTCTACAAGAGATGTGAAAAATAATGATAACATAATTACTCCAAACACTAATAAAGTAGATAAAGAAGGTAGATAATTGTTATTTAGTTAAAAGGAAAAGAAAGTCACCATAATAGGAATTTGAATGTCAAACTAATTCCTGCAAATTTTAGTCCTAAAAAATTAAAATAATCCTCATTGAGGATAGCAATTACAAGGAAAAAAAAGATGAATCAGTGGCAATCATTAAATAAATAGATCTAAATTTTTAGTAAATAACATCTTAAAAAATCAATGTTCTTCATCTTTCATGAACGTTAATGTAAACATAGAAGGATACGAACTTGTTAGAGATTATATGTCCAAGTCTAGTAATTAAACATAATATGAAATTGTGTGATTACAAAGCAATATAAGCACGAACAAAATCAGGTCCAACTTGACAAATTTATTTTACTTTTTTTATTGGCTTTTCGGCTTACATGAAATTCCTGGACGACTAGATCTCATTCAATTTGGTTTTTTGTTTTCACAATCGAGTAAACCAAAAACGACCAACCAAGGAAAAGCTACGTGGCCCAATTAATAGTAGATTTGGGCTTAATTCGCTTGGAATATCCAGTGAAATCCCTGATTGAGCTATGTTTTGGTCAATTTATTGAGGTTGTGTTGCAGGGTGCAAAGGGTAATATAGTGACCAAGATCTGATGTTCTTATTCATCTATTATTCTTTAGTTGCATTCAAACTTGGAAAGATAGTTAATTCAGATCTTCATCTATGACCAATTCATATTAAAAACACAGACAAAAAATGTTGAAGCCTTCAAGAAAAATTGCATTTGTTAAGGAAAGCAATCACTTAGAAAACATAATGCTTAAAACCAAGGGTTGAGTAACTTGCTTATTTTAATAAGGCAATGAACTTAAGGGCATCTACTATATGAAATAAAGCAGTCAGGCTCAGACTCCGTGACAATCAATTGAAAAAAAAAAAAACTGCCTGCAAAAACTTTTCCAACATTTCTTGATTATGAAGCTTCCGAGAATATTCATCAAGACCACTGATCCTCATCTTGATCACTTAAATGAGATATGACTTCAAATCTTTGAATTTAGGTGTTTCTGTACGTCAATAGGGCATGCTCAAAATCCTCACTAATGAAAGCACTAACATATGCATCGCAAGGTAACTTGTATCTTATCCTGTAAGGCTGTAACATACGCTACTCAATGTTAATGAAGTTCATCTATAAATAACAGTATTTCTTCCAAATAAAATCAGAATCACATACTTATTGAATATAATCTTTGACGTTGTTGCATTAGACTATTTGTTTATCTCAAAGATTGAAGCTAAAGAAAAATAAATTTTGGTGGTGGGTGTAAGAGCTGAGAATAGATTAAATGACCTCTTCCTTGAAAGCCTGGGCAGCTACCAGCCTACCACTCGTGAATGTGTTGGTGGTCCACATGAGCTATTTAACTTTAGCAAAGGTCAATAATCTTATCTCGGTGATTTGAAATCTAAATAATTAAAAGTAATTTCATATCTAGTTGATTTATAGAAAGGAGTAACATATTGAACAAAATTTAGAAGCCATATTATTACAAAAAAATCATGAAAATTAACTTGTGAAAAAGTATCATCAACAAAAAAGAATTATAAAAGATAAGCACCAAAGATTTAATAAACATGTTGAATAAGTTCATATGCAGAGTAATTAAGATCAAAAAGCATTTAAGAGAATTCATTACAAGCACAAAGCCAAATAACTATGATGAATAACATGAATAGATATTAGATAAATCTTAAATTCTTAAAAGAAGACTCCATAATACAAATAAAAATGTTGAAAATTGCATGCTCCATTGAGACACTCTTCAATAATTATAGAGAAACTGAAATATACTACTATAATGGATTCTTAAAACTCACAAACATCCATAACATTTTGTGCATGATTATGGGTCACTAATCAAAGCAAGCCAAAAATTATAATACTGATGTGGAAGGGTAGAGGAACAAGGCATATCCCAACAAGAACCTAATAAACTCAAAATTAAGGAATGCTACTGTTAACAAGATTTAAATAAAGCACTCAACGGCCAAAAAACGGCATACTTCTAGGTACAATAACAAAGAAGATATCAAAAACAGAGGCAACCAGAAAACAAGATCTACAAGGAGAAGAATAATAGATCTAGCATACACCAACCACATCTCCACATCAATAAATATTTTTTCATATTAACTTCGGCCATCTCTTTAAAAATAAAGATTATATTTCGTAAACCTATGCATTAATAAATATACATTTTATGTTGTCTATACAGTTATATGGTTAGTGTTAGTAAAGCCAGTGTATTTGTAATCAATTTGAGTTATTTGAGCTTAAACATATTTCTACTTGGGTTAGTACGTATGGACTTTGTAATATATAGAAATCATGTATATGAGTTTGTCATTTATGATGGGCTTAGTCAGACTCAATACGATCCAGTATAAATAGGTTCAGATCCTCAGTCTAAACCTATGAATCTAATTTCTCTCCAGTCCATTTCTCATATCTCATTGGTGAAGGGACACTAGGGAATACGATTTTCTCACTACAAAAAAAAAGATTTCAGATACAGAAGATCCCAATCTCTCTCTGTTTTCTCTATTTGCTCCACTGCTATGGCCTCTGGTTTGAATCTCTAGCCCTTACTTGGTTTTCTTCTTGTTTCTAGAAACTTAGACGAGATTATAAGGTATCATTTAGGAGAAAACCTCCATCAAGCTCAACAGTAAAGATAAAACAAAATAAGCCTGTTTGTCTCGCATAAATGTAAAAACAAATACAGGAAATCTGTTATTTCTTCATAGGAAAAGAAAATGAACAGGATCTCTGCTCAAACTCAAGCAAAAGCCTCTCTCAATCAAACCTAAATCCAAGTCAAATAATCCCAAACAAGCGGACCGCATAATGCCAAAAGACAATAAATATGTGTCAAAAAAGACACAGGACCCACAAAAAACTACAAGAAAAGGACGAGAACAAAAAGGCTTTCTTCACCTCTGGGTGATATCGGATCCCGCCCTTCATAGGCCCACGGGCATTGTCGTGCTGAACCCTAAACCCAACGAACGAAGCCAAACTCCCATCGTCTCTGGGAATCGTACATTCAACCTGCAGATTCGCACAAGAAGACGAATAACTCCCATGAATCAGGGATAACAAAGATGAATTCATAAAGACACAAGAGACCCCATACTTTGATTTCCCGAAATGGGATCAGCAGGCTCTTCTCGAGCTTGGAGTCCAACCCAAGTATTCGCGCCGCCTGGCGGAAGTTCCGGCTCGTCGCTATCAAAGAGTTCATCTTTTGCCTCCGAATCGAATCAAGGAACGATCACGAACAAGAAGCGGAACAGGAGGAGAGTAATGGTGCCTTGAATCTGAGATTGCCACAAGATGAGAAACAAATATTTATAGAGATCGGATGAAGGGCCGGAGGGCGAGAGGCAGCGAAGTGGATCGGCGGAAGATGAGAGAGAGAGAGAGAGAGAGAGAGAGAGAGAGAGACGCGTAGGGACCCCGCCCTTATTTTTTCGATGCCGCCTGGGCCCACCAGATTGTTGATTTCAATTGGAGAGTGGGAATATCACATTTTAATTATGATCAACTAATTCAGCTCCGATTTTGGTGCACATACGTGGAATATTAGATTTCAGTTATTTGGAAGTTTTTGTGGTTTTTTATTTATTTAAAATTTTGGTAAATGTCACCGAGGTCTCTAAAATTTGAGATAATATAAAGTAGGTTCATAATTTTAAAATCTTTCAATGAAGATCTTTTAGATGTTGAGAAAAAAATTTCAATCAGGTTGCCATGCGTGTAACTCTTATGCACGCAGGTCACCGCCCCTGCGGCAAGTGTGCTCGCACCCCCTATGTGCGCAACCGTTGTGCGGCAATCTTGTGGCTCCTTCGAGCATAGGGGCCACACATATGGATAAAGCCGTCGTGATGAACTGCGCATCGGTGGCCAGTTGCGTTGCTGGCTCATGGGATGGGAGGTAAGAGAGGGAGGATTTTTTGTCATTTTATATTTAAATATTTAATTTAAATATAAATTTTATTTAAAAAATAAAAATATTAAATTTAGCAAAAAAAATCTAATTGAAATATTAGTTTTAATATTGAAGATTTTATTAAAAGGTTTTTGAAATTGAGGATACTATCTCAGGAAACTAGATAATATTTATTCTTATAATTTCAGTGAAAATTATATATCACCTTTAAAAAAAAAATTTTACTTGTTTAATTCTCAAAATTAAACATTTATATATTTAACTCCAAAATTTAAATATATAATTATAAATTGAACCTATTCTATCAAGTTTGAAAAAATCTATTCTTTTATCTTATTTAAGGAAAAGAATATCGAACCATTTATTAATAATAGGGGATGTAGTTTTAAATGAGTCGGGTTTAGATTGATTCATAATAGTTTGGTTTAGAATCCAAAAAAAAACAAGTGGCTCCATAAATACTCTCATCAATATTATTTTGCACAAATTTAAATATTAAAAATTAATTTTATTTCATATCATACATATACTTAATAAAATAACTAACTTTATTTCATATAAAATACAATCTTTAATAATAAAATAATTTATTTTAAATCGTAACATTAAAATATTTTTTTATTTTTTATCTAAAAATACTTAAACAACTTTGAATCATTCTTACGAGGCTTAAACAAGATCTTGTTTTATAAGTTGGTAGGCTTAACGAGTTGATATAACAAATTTAATGATAAAGTCGGATTCAGTCGATCTAATCTATTTAGATCATAATAAGATTTTACGATGAACTAAGACCATCTATCAATTTTGCAAACCTTACTTCCAAAATATTATTAGTTTTAATTTTGAAATACACGTACAATATATACATGAATAGTTTGCGGCACTTGCTCGAGTTTGAGTAAGTTGAGTTCAATTCGGATTGACGACCCTAGTGGGGACCATAACAAAGGTTTTTTTTTTTTGGTAGAAGTTATCGCATATGAATGTTGGATATATCAATTTATTATATTTCTATTATAAGTTAAAAAACATGTACAATAGATATTAAAGAGAACTATTTTTACCATAATTGAGCTTTTCAAGTCGATTCAATTTTGGCTCAAAATTAAATTTAAAAATTGTCGATTCAATTTCGATCAGATCCAAAATTTGAACCAAAATGGTCCAATCTGATCTCGATCCGAGTTAGGTTCAGTTTATTTGTGATTAATTCAAAGCTCTATCCCATCCAAAATCGATCTAATTTTCACTTAATTTTTAATTTATCAGTTAAAATTTTACACGTAAATTGTTCATATTAATCTAATAATTAAAAAAAAATTCAGTCATTAAGTTTGAATAAAAGCTATAGAGGAAATTTTGATGTGACTATTTATTATAAAAAATTAATATATTTAAATCAATTATATATGCAAATATATATATATATATATATATATATATATAT
>JAEMOT010003149.1:24834-35552 GCA_019297695.1 Apostasia ramifera | reverse complement strand
TGACTGTCGCGCGAGTAGAAGCCGCAAAACTGAGGCTGAGTTAGGGACCCAGAGTTTAGGAAATTTTTTTTTTTAAATTTTAAACTGAACCGGTCCAACCGTACCGGTTCACCGGTTGAACCGCGGTTTAGACCGGTTCTGGCCGGTTTTGAGCAAATCCGATTATAAAGTTAAATTGGACCGACTGGCTGACCGGTTCACGGTTCGACCGGTTGAACCGGCCGGTCCGGTTTTTAAAACCTTGCCTGTAGCTAATAAAAATTGTATAAAAAGAATATTTAACAGGATAAATTGCTATAAAATACTAAAAGCGAAATCCAATTTTTTCCGGGTTTTGAACCCGACGTGAATCGAACACGCAACCTTCTGATCTGGAGTCAGACGCGCTACCATTGCGCCACGGATCCACTATTGAATTACTTTTAGTGTACTAATATATAATAAGAGAACTTCCTAACCTTTAGGACCATCTACAAATAGGACATGACCAAATTAGGGAACGCCATTACGTTGATAGTCTAGCTGCTTTTAATTTGAATGTCATTACAATTTAATTTAAAAAATAAATTTTAAAGTGTATTATTTTGATTTAATGATATTTATAAATAATATTCTATAAAATTATTAGTGAAAAGATGACATCTAGATGTCATGATATCTAGATTACATAACATAACATCAATATAACAATGAACCAAACGCTCCCTTACTTAAATCTAAATAATATTTGCTAATTAATAGAATGCAATAAAAATAAATGATTCATATAGTCGACTCCATCTAGTGGGATTAATAGTTATTGTTGTTACATATTAAATTATTGTCGACAGAATATTCCATTAATTAAATCTCACAACTAAAAACAAAAAAGAAAGAAAATAAATAGTACATGTGCACAAATTTTACATAAAAAATCAAAAACAAAAAATCATTAAGCCGTTTGATAAAAATTCGAAATCAATTATATGCGGATTTGATTGCGATGGAGAGGAAGAAAGAGTTACAATAAGATAAGAGAGAGCAAAAGAGAGAGAGAGAGAGAGGTGGGGGACAGGAGGGAGAGTTCTAGTGAGCCTTACTCTTTGTAGCTCTAAACTAAGTTGAATAGTTTTGAGGCATCAAATTGTCTTAGCGAAGAGCTCTTAGTTATTAGAAAGTTGGGAGAAGTCAATCTGCATTGTTTACCAGTCTTCTTCGCCCTTAATTTATCTAGACGACGAGGAGGTAAAATAAATTTTTTTTTGCAAGTGGATATCTTGATATCTAGACGTGGTTTTGGGTATGGGATGTGCAAGAGTTTTTGTGTTAAAGAAGACCATTAGAGCCTTGTTTGGGTTAATTGTTTGACTCAACATTGTGAAGACTTATTCCAATTGCTTGTGCATTGATGTGTTTTGTATATACTTTTCTCTTAATAAAACATGCACATTTAGTTTTTGGTTTTTTAGTTTGTGAACACTCTATTCTATTTTAATATAAATAATTAATCCTTATTTTTTATTGAGTCAAAATTTAAGAGAAAAAAACTTTTTTATATTTTTATAATGAAGAATTCAAGGAATCTCAAATATTTACAAAGGTTGGATAAATAATTGGTAGATATACAGAATAAAATTCCCCAGTCCATAAGAGAGTTTGAGATATCAAATACTTCAAGAATCTCCGTTCAGAGAGAACTAAAGCACTTGAAGCACTTAACAATATTCAGTACATTATATCGAAACACCATCAAATGTCTTCTATGCAGTACGCTGTTTCTACTGCATGAAGCTTTAGTCACATGAAAGCGAGTAGATTACCACTGTCATCACCTTCAGCATCTGCATCGTCAGCTTCTTCGGTATCGCCATCATCAGTATCATCCACCAGGCTTGATGCTGCTTTCCCTGCTGCAATAGAGGCATCGGGAGGCATCATTTTCGCCTCTTGAATAATGCGCATTATCTCTTCTATGCTCTGGGAGGCATCATTGGGGTTGTCATTTCTGTAGTTTGTCTCACCATCCACCAACTCCCTTGGTAAATTCTTCATAAGCCATGGACGTTTCTTTATCTCCGGAATTGTGATTCTCTTCATGACAATTAAAAAAGATCAAGGCAATGACTTCACCTTCTTCACATTCTACGAATAAAAAGGAAGATGAAGCGGAGATTCTGGGGGAATCAGAACAGATACCTTCGATGGATTGGCAACAAAGATGCGCGAGAGAAGCTGTCGGCAATCAGCAGAAACTCTGATATAATCTGGAATGGAGTATTGAACGCTCAGTATTCGCTGTTGCAAAAGGAAGCATTGTTTAAGCTCGTGTCATGACAAGATAGAGTAGGGTGAATTACAGTTTGTATTTTTAAACAATTAAGTTGAATGTTAATGGTGAAATTATTTCGACGCCAGGTGCCAAAGAGAGAAGATAGGTAGAGGAAGAGAAATCCAGCAACCCGGTGAGAGAGAAGTGCATTGAGTTGGTTGGAACCTCCCCATACAAATCTGAGAAAGATACACGAACAAGGGTAGCTTGATTCCAGTGAGGAGTCTCTAGATTAGTCATTCAAGGAGGAGAAAAAGAGAGAAACCAGAGCTTCAAGAAGCCAAAATAGTCACCTATCGCCTTAGAATCAAATCGTCTTCTTAGTGGGGTTACAAGACAAGTGGCCATGATCCCTGGCCGGGTTATTTTGGTTGAGGGCAAAGAGGATCAGCAATTGCACAAAGTAGAGAGAAGTGGGGGTGAATTTGCAAGTTTAAATGTCTAATATTGCCTAACTTAGATTTGAGTCATCCATGGTTCTTTTTGCCCTTTTGGATTGCTAACTTGGCCCGACACATGTACGACTACAATGGAGGTGGCAGTTTCTGTATCAACTGGCACCTTGCACCTCTGAAAATAAAAACTCAATAGTTTACACCCTCAAAATCTATAATTTTGGTAAATTGCACACTTGCGCAACTTACCCAAATTAACAGTTTTAAGAGTGAAGTGTTGAGTTTTTACTTTTGAGGGTGCAAAGTGCCAAATGAGAATATTTTAAGTGTGTAAACTGGAATTTACTCAATAAAGCGCATAGGTAAGAAGATAAAAAGTTTGTGAGAGAAGAAAGGCTTACACTAATCGTCTTTCGAAAATTTTTGGGATCATCAGGATCTTCAAAAGGATATGATCCGACCAGCATTACATAGAGTGTGACACCGCACGACCAAACATCTGCAATCTGAATTTGGAAAAGTTGTAGGTTAGGAAACAAGAATGTTTTGTAAATATTCATACCACTTCAATCATTCCTGCAGTGTAATGCATGTAATGTTTATTCTAATTTATGTACATTCTACATAACCTCCATTTTAAGTAAATATGGGCAACTAACTTTTCTTCAGATTCCTTCTAGAATTTTATCCAGCAACATGAAATTGCAGTTTCGTCTTTCTCCTGAATGCCCATACAGCCTGAATTTGTATTATGTAACTTTGTCTTCTACCGTCGTAAAGCTCATACTCCTCTTCCTAATAGAATAATTGCTTATTATGGCATTCGATTTTAGGCTTTAATGCCTTTTCTTTTCCAAAAAGTATAAAGGTTCACTGAAACATTATTTTAGAACTATATTGTTCAACTATCTTAAAAAAAGAAAAGTTTTCTTGATTATAAAGATCATGAGATTCTCTCATATATTCCTCATTAGGGAACTTAGAACTAAAATATCAAAAAACATCAATCTGGGTATCAAAACGATGACCAAAGAAATGCTGTATTTTTCAAGTGTCATGAAGTTAAATCATCCACTAGCTGGAAACTATCTATTTAACAATAATGTAAAGGAAAATTGTATCCAAGTAGGAAGATAATACTAAAAGGATTAGAATACGGCAGATCAGCCTCGAACGAGCACCTTGCCATCATACTCCTTACGTGAAAGAACCTCGGGTGCTATGTATGCTGGAGTGCCAACTGTTGACTTGGGTTGTGAATGCAATAAAGCAGACTGCAGCCAAAAAGACTGAATCAATTACACTGCATGAAATCACATTTACCAATGTTTACAAAGGGATACACCTAGTGCACAAGGCTCACATCATCGTGAGGTTACCACTTATCTTTTCATATTAGAAAGGCCAACTCTGGATTTAAACCTACACCTCTATGTACAATGACTTGACATTATTTCACAATGTCATATGCAGGTTTATCTTTGCATAGCAGAGAGGTTTACTCTATGTGTGCTGACGATTAACTCTAGATCGCAGTGAGGCAACATTAGCCATTCAATGAAGGTCCACAATCTAAATTAATGAACTCAAGTTTCAAAGCAGTTATTTTAAGCAATCAAAGCAGTACCTTTGAGTAACCAAAGTCGCATATTTTCAGGCGAGGTGTCGGACTTCCATCTAATAGTGTGTTCTCCAGCTTAAGATCACGGTGGCAGATCTCCTGCAAAATGAAAGAGATGCGGAAGCTAATCTCTCTTCAACCATCATACATAGGCATAAGTCAGATGACATACCATGGAATGACAAAAGCTGACACCTGAAATCAGCTGCTGAAAGAAAAACCTCGCCTGATGAAATATAAACCAAACAAATTTTCTTTTAAGTATAACTTTGCGAGAATGAATGCTATGCAAACATAGCTAGGGAATGAACTTTTAACCTCGTCCTCACTGAACCGACCAGCACTGCATATCCTCTCAAATAGCTCGCCGCCAGCTGCATATTCCATAACAATAGCTAGGTGGGTTGGAGTAAGGAGAACCTACAATCAGGAATAATAGATAACCACAACTCAATAGCAGAGGCATCAAATTGGAATTGGTGCTCTGCAAAGGTGTGTGACACATTTCCTGGAGCTTCAGTACTCCCAGTTTAATGTTCAATTGTGTGCATTCATATTTGGAAATAATATCATTGTAAGTTTAAAACATGAGAGAATACAAAAGTGTTTGACACTATTAGTATGATCCAGTAATACAATAGGAAAATTTCACAAACAGGTGATATATTAGAATCACGAAGAAGCCAAACAAACTGAGGAAAATTTCAGCCTTAATATATGAATAGGAATATGCCAGGCAAATTGAAAGAGAAAAGGTAAAAGCACATCTTAAAACACCATTAACCAGAAATTTTGTTAAATATGCACATGAGTGTGTTCTTTTCGTGAGTACCATACTTTGTAATGAGCAGAGTTGCCAACTGAGAAGAGTGATGTCTAATGTAGAAACTCTTATTGAGAATATGCATGCACATAAGGTGGGTAGCACATCATTAAAATGATCTTACACCATTTGCTAAATAAAAACTAAAAAGTTCAGGAAGTTCAGGTGCATATATAAATATTGATGCTTATGAGTAGTATGGACATCCATCCACTAATATATTGCATTTGTATGATACAACTACATTCATGCCCTCAGCACACTTTGAAGATGACTTGCATCCTAGCCCTGATTGATGTTCCAAATCAATTACCAATTGTAACACTTTCGAGGGTCTCCTTTTTCTATCTATTTCGAAAAACTATAAAAAAAACAATTAGATTAGAGATAAGATATGATTTACGTTAAACTTGAATAAACTACTCCACCCGTCCCTCTTTGTTTGACTGTGCATTTCAGAATTAATTATCAAATGAATCTTTCTTTGGTTGTGTGTATTTCGGAATAGAACATCTACTGAACTTCTGATGCAGGACAAAATATATTACTTAAATAGATAATTATGGTATTTAAATACTCAACTATATCGATAAATATCCTTGTAATTGGAGACCTAGTATTGAGGAGGTAGTTTAAGTTTAAATAAAAGAACAAACACATGTATATATGCCATCCTAGATAAGTGGGGGAGAACTTACCTAATTTTTAAAATATTCTTGGGGGTAATTTGGGTATTTTAGATGTTTTTTTAGTTACTATTGTATTTTTATTTATAGTATTTATGTAAACTTGGTTTTGAAGAATGATTTTTTTTTTCCATTCATGCTTGGATTTTCTTTCTTAGTTGTAATTTTCTACGGTTGTTACAACAGTTGAGTTCGGATTCATTACAATATATTGCCTATCGTTGTGAGGGTCTCGCTTCAGCAAGATTTTTACCTGCGAGTTCAATTGTTCATATTTAGTTATCTTTATCATTTGTATTGCTCTTCAAACCATATTTGGATCTATTGGGGTTTAAATCATATAAAAGTATTTGGATATTGGTTCTTCAAATTTACATATCATGCCTTGTTCTTCTCAGACTTCATCATATGGTTCCACTCAAGGCTATGATTGATTTGATATTTTTTTATTGATGTGGTTCTTATCGGCACCAACCTTTTATTCGACATGATTCAAGAATGCATAGTTTGTCGTGTTGTGATGACATACTATGTGGCTATATGATTCTAAGTTCCATGTTGTGGTGACTATTATTGTCTAAAGATCATTATTGTATTGAAGATTCTAGTACTTTTTCAATTATTACTACACAAGATGATACTCCAAAACAAAAATCAAGTGAAAATGAACCCACTGAGAGTTATGAGGTTACTGTTTACTATGATGCAGACATAGGTATAATTGAATTTTATCAAGCTATAATAGAAAATAGTGATGGCATGGAATACCATAGGGAATACATGGGTATGCTTAAAAATGATGATGATATGGGTAACTAGATTATAGATGATCAAGTTTCATTTGCGGCTATTGATGACACATAAAAAGATAAACAAGCAATGAAATCAAAAATATATATCACAAATAATATTGCGAAAAAGCGAATTATTGTTCCACACGTACATTTTATTAATGATGGATTCTCAATAATTGAAGGCCACTGTGATTTTATTAGAGTTGGTAAGCTGTTATGTGCTCATGTCAAATGGAATCATCATATGCTAATTGATATTGCATTTGCAAAAAGGTGACAATATACAGTTGACAACATCAAAATAGCCAAAGGAGTTAGTGCTGACTAGCCTAACCTAAATTCTCTAACAATGTACAAGAAATAGAATTTTCCAAAACAAAAGTTAATGATACGGTTCTCTCAACATTTTCAAGTGAAAGAAGAGGCTACAAGATATTCTCATCACCACAAACAATCAAAGGCGCATCTTCATCAAATGGTTCTCATATTAGCATGAGAAACAAATGACTCAAATTGAAAGATCTGTCCCCGACATACCAACACAACTTGCTGGAATTGAGTTCTCTCAAGCTGGGGAGAATTGATGCAAGACAAAATTTATAATTTAAATATTAATTATTTAAATATATAATTAATGAAATTATTTAATAAAATAAACCCTCAACAATAGGAATCGGAAGAGACCTAATTTTGAGGAGGTAGTTTTAATCTAAATAAAAGAAGTAATTAAAATAAATTGAAAAACATTTAAAAAATGTATATAGATGTTTTGGGTATTTAGATATATTTTCAGTTTCTTTTGGCATCTCTTTATATATAATATTAATGTAAACCTAGTTTTGCAAAAAAGTTGATAAATGAAAAGTTTCTTGTTTACGTCCATGCATGAAACTCTTGGTAGTTGCGACCTCCTACAATTATTGCCACAGTTGAATTCTGATTCCTTGTGATGAATCGCTCTGATTGTCGCAACGATCTCTCTTTGGAGTTCTCGTTTTTAAGGTATGTTCACTGATAGTTGGTTGTCTTTATTATTTATCTTGTTCATGAAATCATATTTGAATTTATTGGAGTTTTAATCATAAAAGAATATTTGGACATCAAATCTTCTGATTATACTCATCTTAGAATATGACAGGGATTCCGCTGAAGAGTGATCAAAACAACCACAATTTGTCGAATGTTTCCCAACAATTTCTTTATCTACAACTATCGAGAACATAACTCTAACTGGGGTGAACCTAATTAAATCTTTGTTTGTGCTTGTTTTGGTCTCTATTTGCAATGATTTATTAATAACACATCTAAGCTATTGTTATTACTTGAGCTCATACACATTGTTGATGCGATGGAAATAACAAACAGGTATTGCTAGTTGTAGAGTGTTTATCTTGTACTTTTGTGTAGCTAAGTTGTCTTGTGAGTGAGAAGTCAATAGCTTGAATTTAGAATGAAATATGTTTGCTATACAAGGTAAGATTTCTTAAACCAAGACTCCATAGATTTCAAATGGAGGGATTCTCAGGCACTAGGCATGCCCAATATTTATAGATGGTTGCTTCTTTTCTCTACAATATGTCAAGTTTTAGCCAAAAAGCAATGCACCAATAAAAGAAACAAGTTGATTGCAATTTCTTTTATTAACATTAATTTATAATGACGCAATATCAAGGTGCTGCTTTGTGGATATTGTTAAGGAGTTTTTTGTAATATCTCTAAATGTTAAGGTGGATTTTGTAAAATTGCTTGAATATTAATAGACAAAGGATGTTAGGGTTTTTCCCTAAGATCTACATTTTTCATCGAACATGGTATCAGAGCGGCCCATCTAGGGCTCTCTGCGTTCCGCCCTTCCACCTCGCCGCCGCGCCATTTAGCCTCACATCTGCGCCACTTCCTTTCCGTCGCCGTCGAGACGGCCGCCGCACTCGAGTGCCTCCACGCCGTCGATCCGCCCATCGTCCACCACGATGTGAAGACCAGAAACATCCTCCTGGACACCGAGCTCCATGTCAAAGTTGCCGACTTCGGCCTCTCCCGCCTCTTCCGACCTCTCCGTTTCGCATTGCCGTCGCGAGACCACCGTGCAATGCTGATCCGATGCAGCTTCGATCCTCTGACTCATCTCTGTGTAGTTTCCCTGCAGTGCTCCACCACACTGATTTGCTCACCTGTGGCTATTGGTAACTTGCATTCTTTGTAAGATCTATCAATAACAGGGAAGTTTTCCGGTTTGGCATCATTTTGAGTTTTCTTGTCAAATTTCTCGACTTGTTTCATCGATCTCTTACCCTATTTTCTCCCTGCTTATGCATCTATACTGAATAATGGACTCTACAGCAGCATTTCTCCAAAAATAAAAAATAAAAAATGTTGAGCTACTGATGCCAAACAGGGAGTATATTAGCAGTTGATGGTATTATCTTGTATGCTCTGGGAAGTGATTATTATCTTGTGGTGTTGATATCATGGCTGGGAATGACATTTCTAGTACTGTTAGAGGAGAAAGTTTAGACTCCTTAATATCAGAGGAAACTCAATCATCAGTGTTTTCTCCATCGTTCTCAAGCACGCCTACCATTACAACATCAAAATTTAATGGTAAGAACTATGCTGATTGGTCGAGAGCAGTTAAAGTTTGGTTTTGCGGACATGAAGTAGATGATCACCTTTTTGAAGAAATGCCACTTGGATTGTCTATAAAAGATAAAAAAAATGGAATAGTCTTGACTCTAGACTTTTAAGTTTATTATGGCAATCAATGGAGCCGAGATTTATGGCTGCATTTCGAGTTTATGAAACTTGTAAGGAAGTTTGGGAACAAGCTAAAGTAATGTATACAAAAGATATTACAGGGATGTATGATGTGGTATCAAAATGTTTTCATGCACCAGTTGAAGAAAATGATCTGATTGGGTTGTATGCACACTTTAAATCTTTGAAAGCAGAATTTGATCAATTATTACCTATCAGTGTTGATGTTCAGACTCAGATATTACAACGAGAACAATTATTTGTTATGTTCTTCTTAAGGAGTCTTGCTACTAAGTATGAGTCCGTTCGTAGCCAAATTCTTGGGGGGCCAAGCCTCCCATCTCTTGCTGAGACTTTCTCTAGAGTTTGCAGAGCGCAACCTGTGACTGCTTCAGTTTCTTCAATCAATGATCAATCAGCTCTTGCTATCCAAGCGTCATCTCATATTCCCTCTAGATTGACAAGAGGGGGAGGATCTTTTGATCGTGGTGGACGAGTTGGATCTCGTGGAGGACGTGGAGGTCGTGGAGGTCGTGGAGGACGCCCAATTGGGCGTATGTGTTATCATTGTGGTAAGCCAAGATATACAAGAGAGACCTGCTGGGATTTATACGATCGACCATCTAGAGTGGCCAATGCCGCTCAAACAGAGGGAAATTTTGTTGCTTCACATATTCAGACACTTCCACAATCCTCAATATCATCAGATCCTATCATTATTTCACCTGAAGAGTATACTAAATTTCTCCAGTATCAAGCTGAAAAAGGAGCTACTCAACCAGTTGCTTCTCTCATTCACTCTGGTAAGCATATTACTTGTGTTTCTAGGTCCGCTTCTCCTACGCCATGGATACTTGACACTGGAGCTACCGATCATTGTACTGGAGATCATAACATGTTCTCTAACATGTCAACTTCTATTAATTTACCAGTGGTCACCCTTGCTAATGGCTCTAAAGTCCCTGTTCGTGGAGTTGGCTCTGCGCACACTAATTCCACTATATCATTATCTTATGTTTTTTACTTGTCTAATTTTCCTTTTAACTTGATATCCGTAAGTAAGCTTACAAAAGATCTAAATTGTTCTATCACCTTTACTCCTAACTCCTTTTTTATACAGGACTTAGACACGAGGCAGATGATTGGTACAGGACGTGAGGTAGCGGGACTTTATCACCTCAATCATTCACCAACCTATCTAGGAGTTGCATCACTGATGGATGTTCACAGTCGCCTAGGTCACCCATCTTTGGCAAATCTAAAACACATGGTTCCAGATCTATCTAATTTGAGTAAGTTGGAATGTCAATCATGTCAGTTAGGTAAACAGAGTCGTA
>JAEMOT010003149.1:0-24512 GCA_019297695.1 Apostasia ramifera | reverse complement strand
TACTCCTTTTTTTAAACCTACGCCCACTTCACCCTCTACTATACCAGATAATGTACCCTTACCCATTTTTCAATTTGATTCCCCACTGTCTGTTGTACCTAGTCCTTCAACCACCACTCCTACTCTAGAACTGCCAATTATACCAGATACTTCAGGTGATGACCTTCCAAAGGAAAGTACATCTGTGACAAGGGAAGACTCTCCTGTACCAATTGGTGCCTCTATACCAAGTCACACTTCTAATTGTGAGTTGAATTTACCAATTGCACTACGAAAGGGTATTCGTCAATGTGCTAGTCAGTATAGAAGTTCTACTCAACACCATATTGCTCAGGTTGTCTCTTATTCACATTTATCTCCATTATATTCTGCTTTTGTTGCCTCTTTAGCTACAGTGTCTATTCCTAAGTCCTCTTTAGAAGCTTTATCAAAACCAGAGTGGAAAGCTGCAATGATGGAGGAAATTAGTGCTCTTCAATCTAACCATACTTGGGATTTGGTGTCTCTTCCTCTTGGGAAATCTACTGTAGGATGTCGATGGGTATATGCTGTGAAGACATCTCCTACAGGTACTATTGATCGGTTAAAAGCTCGATTGGTGGCTAAAGGATATACTCAGATTTTTGGTCTTGATTATTGTGATACTTTTTCTCCAGTTGCTAAAATGACTTCAATTCGCATTATTTTGTCCTGTGCCTCTATCTTTGATTGGCAGCTTTATCAATTAGATAAAAAAAAATGCTTTTCTCAATGGTGATCTACAAGAAAAAGTTTATATGGAGCAACCACCTGGCTTTGTTGCTCAGGGGGAGTGTAGTAGACTTGTATGTCGACTAAAGAAGTCTATCTATGGACTTAAGCAGTCTCCTCGTGCGTGGTTTAGTCGATTTAGTGATTCTCTTCGTAAGTTTGGTATGTCGCAATGCAATGTAGATCACTCTGTATTTTACAGACATGTGACATCTGGCAAAAAAATATTTTTAGTAGTGTATGTCGATGATATAGTAATTACTGGAGATGATATGGATGGAATTCTACAATTGAAAAAGTTTCTAAAGAAAGAGTTTCAAACAAAGGATTTGGAGAATCTTAGATATTTCTTGGGTATTGAAGTTGCTCGGTCTCGTGATGGAATATATATATCGCAGCGAAAATATGCATTGGATATACTTGAAGAGTCAGGTCTTTTAGGAGCTAAACCTGTTGATTCTCCAATGGATCCCAATACTCATTTAGTTCCTGATGAAGGGGAGCTACTATCCAACCCTGAAAGATACAGAAGATTGGTTGGAAAACTAAACTATCTTACTATAACTAGACCTGATTTATCATATTCTGTTAGCGTACTCAGTCAGTTCCTAAGTGCTCCCAGAGATCCTCATTGGGAAGCGGCAATTCGAGTGCTGCGTTATATTAAGAAAGCACCCAGTTGTGGATTATTATATAAATCAAATAACTCTTTAAGTGTAGTTGGGTATTCAGATGCAGATTGGGCTGGCTCACCATCGGATAGGAGATCAACTTCAGGTTATTGTATTATGTTTGGAGGCAACTTAATATCTTGGAAAAGTAAAAAGCAGACAGTAGTTGCTAGATCAAGTGCAGAAGCTGAATACAGAGCTATGGCAGTTACAACTTGTGAGCTGATATAGGTGAAACATTTGTTCGAAGAACTAAGATTGAGTCAACTTGAACCTCTAGAGTTGATATGTGATAACCAGGCAGCTTTACACATTGCTTCAAATCCGGTATTTCATGAAAGAACTAAGTATATTGAGATTGACTGTCATTTTGTTCGAGAAAAATTGTTAAACAAGGAGAGCCAGACCTCTTTTATTAATTCAAATTATCAATTAGCAGATATGTTTACTAAGTCAGTAAAAGGCTCTAGAATTGATTTTATTTGTAACAAGCTGGGTATGCACGATATATATGCTCCAGCTTGAGGGGGAGTGTTAAGGAGTTTTTTGTAATATCTCTAAATGTTAAGGTGGATTTTGTAAAATTGCTTGAATATTAATAAACAAAGGATGTTAGGGTTTTTCCCTAAGATCTACATTTTTCATCGAACAGATATAAACAAAATAATTAACTTAATAATAATAATATATGAGCTTATCTATTATATTTCCATAATAAATTGAGCTCCATGTTGATAGACAGATAAAAATCAATTACATGCAAATAAAGAAATAATAATATTTATCAATTTTGAACGTCATTGGCAAGTGTGAATTTAATAAATTACTTAAATGTTAATTAATACAGACGTAGCATGGTGGAGGTAGACATGGTAGAACCAATCATGACTAGCAAGAAATAAAAAGAGAACAGAGAAATTACAAACTTCAGGACCAAAATGAAGAAATATAAGCATGGAAGAAGACAGTTATCAAAATTTACCTCTCTAAACCTAACAATGTTGGGATGTCTCAAAGATCTGTGATTGATAATTTCTCTTTGGACATTCTCATCAATCTGAATGCAAGTACAGGATTGTTATCTCAGGCAACTGATTCTAAGTACTCCAACATAAGAAACTAATAACTTGAAGTGGAAAACGCATTTAAGTTAAAAAACTAATCAGGTTAGGAGAAAAGGAAATCTCCAATGACATACGCATAATATGAAAAGATGAAATTAGAACTTCAAAGAATTAACAGATAATCATCATAACAGGTCGAAAATCCAGATTCAACAGATAAAACCTCATAGCAGCCACATCCTACTTATACAGTAATCTAGAGTTTGAAACGCTAAAATCAACTAAAAAGTAGAGAAAAACCTCCAAATCTCAGCACATTTACCATTAGGAATACCAAGCATCAGAGAACGGAAAGCGAAAAGAACCCATCAAGAAATGCCTGAAAAACCAATTTCGAAGAGCAAGATTCAATCTAGCTTCATCGAATACCTTCTTTCCCCTCTCGATGTACTTCACGGCCATGAGCTCCTTGGTCCTCTTGTCCCTGACCAACCTCGCAACGCCGAAGTTCCCCGCCCCCAACTCCTTCAGAGGCTCGTACCTCTCCTCCATCTGGCAACCAACGCTACCAACAGCAGTAGATAGAGAAAGCAATCGGCAGCCCGGATATCAGAAATAGGGAGGAAGCTCAAATATCCCGATCGCTCTCAGCCTGTGGCCCATCTTCTTGTCTTCCTCCCTTGCTCAGCGAGCGAGCGAGCTCGCTCGGGGCAGCAGAAGGAATTCGCGGGCACGTAAATGGGAGACTTGACGAAGAGAGCTTCGACACGCGTCCGAGAAAAGAAACGGATGGAGTGCGACCAACCTTTCGATTCTTTGAACGTCGGCACATCGCTGTCTGTCTTTAATATTTAAAATTTTAATATTACATATTAATTTAAAAAAATATATTAAAATTCTGAAAAATTATGACATATACAATTCATATATACATATATAAAGTTTTAATTTTTATATTAATTATATATTAAATATATAATATTAAAATTTTAAATATTAAGTATATAAAATAACTGTATTTTAATAAATTACATGTACTAAAAAAATGACAAAAATTCTATACTTAATGAAATTGATATACTCGAATCAAAATAGATTCAAAGTAATTGAATTGGCTCAAAAATATTATATATATATATATATATATATATACTTATATATTAATATATTTTGTATCTGTTAGCTTTGATTATGGGTCCAATTTTTTTTTTTAATAGTTATTTTTTTACGGTAAATTGCACAGGGGCCCCTGAGGTTAGAATGACGCTGTAAATAGGTTCCATATTTTGAAAAGCCTAGATTTGAGTCCCTGAGTTTGTGTTTGAGCTGTCGTTTGATTCCACGTCTGAAATTTGCTGGCTTTTTATTATTTTACCCTCAGATTTTTTAACCCATTCTCCACATTATTCTAAAACATTTTGAGAAAGTTATAAGAACATTTTAGTCCATATAAATATGACTAACAGTCAAATTTAACTGTTACTGTCTAACTGGACATTCCAAAAAAGCGATATTTAAACTAAGGGACTAAATAATAACGCAAACACAAATTCGGAAATCCAAATCTAGGTTTTTCAAAATATGAGACTTATTTGCAGCGTCATTCTAATCTCATAGGCCCTTGTGTAATTTACCTTTTTTTTATATAAATATTAATTTCAAGCTGATTACACGAGGAAGAGGAATAGTGATCAAATGAGATTCCCTTTTTTCATTGTGCGTGGGGGATGGGGCCACTGCTTATGCATCCAAACATAATTGTGTTCTAAATATTCACACCGATAATATTCAATTTAAACCTAATAATTTTTCGAACGTCTAGTGCCCATCCACCAATAGTAAAGAGCTATGTGGATGAGTGAGCCTCGCTTCGCACATAATACCGTAAACAAAGTTAAGTTGCTGAGCGGCCAAAAGAACTATCCGGTTGGCCGATCGGATAGTTTGTAGCCGGTCGGACTGTCTGTTCGCTCTGATCGGACGATCTATTTAGTTACTAGATTAAGTAAATATTTATCCAAAAAAGTAAGTATATAACTTGAAATCGAATAAATAATATTTTCTTTAATTGAAACTTATCTGAATTCAGTTATATTTATTTATTTTAATAAATACCTACCTAATACTTATTTGTTTAATGGCTAAATGGACAATCTGGTCTACTAACCGGACGGTCAGTTAGACCACTTAGTAACTTAATGTCATTTATAGTATTACGCGTGAAGTAGGTCCCACTCATTCGCGTAGCTCTTCGCTATTGGCGGATGGGTGCCTAATCATGTCAAGTGTCTAAACTCAATAATTTTTTTGTGTTACCTATTTGCATTTAAAAAACATTTGATTTTTTTTATTGAATTAAAGAATATTTAATTTGATGCATTATAAATTCTTATGTTATTTAAATTTTAATATTAAAAAGTAATTTATTTTTGAAATATGAGCCCTCCAATTTTTTATATTCTTTTTTACTTCACTTTAGCAGTACAATTTTTTCAATTTTATTTAAAAATTATGATAATAATATAAATTGATTTTTTCTTTATTCTTTTTGAACAAAATGTGATATTTAAATATTGATCAATTTAAATGATAAATTGATTTTATTTTAGAGTGAATTAAAATTTTATAATTTTTATAATATTATATAAATGATTATTTATTAAAATAATATTGTACTAAATGTGACTGAATCAAAGAAAAGAATATTATTGGTTAGAGGCAAGATAACATCTTGGTGGACTTTATCAAATAATTTAATGCGATCCTCACTTTATGAAAATTAATTCAATAAAATAAAATCAATTAACTAATTCAATAAAATAAAATCAATTAACTTTTAAAGTGGCATATATATTTATTTATTTATTTACATAGACTCCTAAAGTATATGTAAAATATTTGATGCACATATTGTAAAAACAATTACAAAAACATTTGACTCAATAGTATCATAATATATAGAAAAAATAATTATTTATTTTAATAATATTTATAAATAATATTCTATAAAATTATAAAATTATTAATAAAAAAATAACATAAATATTATAATATCTAAATTATATAACATAATACAAAATAATAATGAATCAAATATCTCATATATATAGACTATACACACGCATTCATTATTTAGTTAATAGTAGTATATGTAATGTAAAAATATTTTTTATTTAACTTATGATTATGCAATTTTTTATTGTCTTCAATTAAAAACAATAAATGATATTTTTTTTTTAAAAAGAGTTGCCATTAATCATCTCAAATTTTAATACATACCAAAACTTTATTTAGATAATTTAGGGTGAAATAGTGTAATTTTTTTTAATTCTTAAACACTATAATTTTTCATATTCTACTTGAGAATTGTAGTGACATGATTTTAGATTTATGATTTTTTATCGTTTGGCAAAATACAAGATTATTATTGTACAAAATTTTATTTTTAAAATGTACTTATTGCAATTAATATAATTTTATTATTGTATTTTAATTTTATTGATATTTTCTGCAAAACGTAATCTACATAGGCCCTGTTTTGGGCTAAAAATCATGGCTAAAATTAGCTATAGCCAAAATCTTAAATTTATTTTTAAAAAAATTTAAAAAATTATTTTATATCTCATCTCACATAAATTCTAATATTAAATAATCACTTTATTTCACATCTAACACAATTCTTAATAAATTAATCAACTTTATTTCACATCCTACACAATTTTTAATATAATCAACTTACTTTATTTCACATCATACATATTTTTCAAAAATAACTAAAAATTTTAACCAAATCTTATTTTTTTTCTTATTACCAAACAGAGCCATAGTAAAAAAAAAATAATTAACAATATGCATCACTTTGAAAATTATCCTATTAATTTTAACCTAGGTTTTGGTCTTTATTCTCTCCAAAAATTTCTCATTTGAAATAAAATTCATACGAAAATATGTATATATAGAAGTTGATATGAAATTATGAAATTTAAGGAATAATTCCAACATTTATGTGCATGGAAGTGCCAATTTAATGTTTTGAATCTTTTGTACCCTCAAGCATCCCCAAGGACAGATGGTAGGGCAAATATAGGGCTGTCAACGATTTTATCTCAAGCCGATCCGATTTTGGCTCAAGATTGAATTGAAAGTTTTTGATTCGATTGAGAGAATGAACGAGGAAAGTTCGATCAAATCTCAATTCAAATTGAGTCTGGCTCATTGTTATCAATTCAAGCTCGATCCGAGTCAAAATTAATCCAATTTTCGATTATTTTCTGATCTTTTATTTAAATATTATGTATAAATATATTTGTTCATTCAATCAGCTTAAATTATGGCTATTCGCTTTGATCTATTATTCAAGGATAAAAATAAAAAAATAATTTATAATAAATAGATTTAAATAATTATAGAGAAAATTCTAATGAAAGTCTAATAAAGCATTCAAATAAACTACTGAAAAAATATATATTAAATCTAATTACATATATAAATATATAATATAATATTTTTTATTTTTTTAATCGATCTGATTTTGAGCAATCTCGATTCGATTCTATGCTGGCTTAAGATTGAATTAATAAAATTTTGGAGCCAAAAAAATGGCTCATTAGTCGTGTAACATCCTGTGATTTCAATATAGAGTTATTGTCCGCTTTGACTTTAGAAAAACTGCATGATTTGAGCACTTCCCAGGAGGTCACCCATCTCAGTACTACTCTAGCCAAGCACGCTAAACTACGAAGTTTTCCATCATTAGTCTCACGGTTTTATCCCAAAATGCGCCCCTACTATTTGAGATCACGTTATCTACTTATACAGCTCAGGATCTCTCTCCATTTTTTGATGTGGGATGATTCATTTATGTGCCTCTCTCATCACTCATTATTCGGCCTAGAAGCCTGCTAGGAGCCGCACTTTGCCTCAGTGATTCCTTTCTCTTAAGATATCACCCGGCGATCACTCCCCGCCCTCTTCGGCCACGGGGGTCACAGGCCCAGTAGCTTCCGCCTAGTTCGTCCTCGAACCACATTATGCTGTGGGAGGTTGGCTCTGATACTATATTTTAACATCCTGTGATCCAAATGTAGAGGTATTATCTACTTTGGTTTTAGAAAAATTGCGTGACTTGAGCACTTCCCAAGAGGTCACATATCTCAGTACTACTCCAGCTCAAGTACGCTTAACTACGGAGTTTTCCATCATTAGCCTCACGGTTTTGCCCCAAAAGACGCCTCTCTTGTGATGCCCATGGCCGAAGAGGTCGGGGAGTGATCGCCGAGTAATGTCCTAAAAGAGAGAAATTACTGAGGCAAAGTGTGGCTCCTGGCAGGCTTCTAGGCCGAATAATGAGTGGTGAGAGGGGCATAGGAATGAATCGTCTCACATCAGAAAGGAAGGGAGATCCTGAGCTGTATAAATAGATAATGCGATCTCAAATAATAAAGACACTTTTTGGGGCAAACCTTGAGGCTAATGATGAAAAACTCTATAGTTGAGTGTGCTTAGGCTAGAGTAGCAATAAGATAGAGGACCTCCTAGGAAATGCTCAAGTCACACAATTTTTTTAAAGTTAAAGCGGACAATACTTCTATATTAAGATCACGAGATATTACAATATAGTATCAAAGCCGACCTCCTGTAGTACGATGTGGTTCAAGGACGAACCAGGAGGAAGCTGGTGGGCCTATGATGCCCATGATAGAAGAGGGCGGGGAGCGATCGTCGGATGATATCCTAAGAGAAAGGAATCACTGAGATAAAGTGGGGATCCTGGCAGGCTTCTAGGTCGAATAATGAGTGATGAGAAGAGCACAAGAATGAATCATCCCACATCAGAAAGTGAGAGAAATCCTGAGCTGTATAAGTAGATAACGTGATTTCAAATAGTAGAGACGCTTTTTTGGGCAAAATCATGAGGCTAATGATGGAAAACATTATAGTTGAGTGTGCTTGGGCTGGAGTAGTACTGGGATGGATGACCTCCTGGGAAGTGCTCAGATCACGCAGTTTTCTTAAAGCCAAAACAGACATACCTCTACATTGAGATCGCAGGATGTTACAAGTCGGCTCATTTAGATCGAATCGAGCTCGATTTGATTCAAAATTTGATTCAATTTTAGAGTAATTTTCGATCTTCGAGTAAGATTAACAGGGCACATGGCCCTTTCATTATCCACATCAACATTAATGTGTTGGGCAAGGCTTCTCTCATCAACGGTGCCAATGGAGGCCACTTGTGAGGTCAAAGGGCATTTACAAAAGAAATTTGGTCCCCCAACCTTTCATTATTTGCCAATCACAATCCCAACCTTTTAATTAAATATCAAAGTTGGTTTGCACCCCCTCCAAACATTCACCTATCTAGGGTTTGCATCCGTGAAGTTTATCAAATTTATTTAGCTCAATTAAAATTAACTATATTAACTTTAATTTAACTCATTATATCGTACATAAATTTTATTATTATAATTTAATTATATTTTATATTATACATATATTTCAAAATAAAAATTAATTTTATTTCACATCCTATAATTATATCAAAATAATAATTAATTTTATTTCACGTCATTCAAAACTCTTAATAAAAATATTTTTATTAAAGTTAATCTTTACAAATAAATATACGTAATCAAACTTTATTTGATTTTGAATTGAATAAAATCTAATTATTAATTTTACTTTTGTATCATTCTATGCATGATTGATACACATATTGTGCACATCACATAAAATAATTTATATGATGTACATTTATACATATATAATTACATACATGTCACACAATTTAATTTTATTTATAACCTACCCGTCCATTCTTAGTTAATTACGCTATGCACATTCAAAACATTACAAAATCTTACATACACACATTTGAGTTAAAACTTAATCAAAATCTATTTGAAAAAAAATATTCTGTTAGTAAATCATTAAAATTATATTTTTACTTTTAATGGTACATATTTTTCTCTTCCTCAATACTACACTAAAGCGCTGATTTGTCCTAAAATCAATTCACGTTGTGGATGTCTCCTTCCTTTGCCGCCACCTAAACATTAAGGTTTTAGGATTTTCACTCAAAATATATTTAAATATCCTTAAAATAATATGATGAATGGCTCAAATTTTTTGTAATCTAACTATAGTTAGGTTATTGAAAAATTATGATTACTCATTATAATAAAAATAAGTTAAAATACGTGTATGTAAGATTTTATAATATTTTGAGTGTGCATAGCATAATTAACTAAGAATAGCTGGGTAAGACATAAATAAAACTAAATTGTGTGACATGTAGGTAATTATCCTTTAATTTTTTTAAATATACATCCATCATACTATAATATATATACATAATAACTTAAATAAATATTAAAATAATCTAATATACGTATATTTATTGTTTACTTTAGTTCTAATATGATTCGTCATGGCCATCTAGAAGTTCATAAATTCACGATATAAGACAACTAATAATAAAGCGTTACAAAACTCATAAGTCAAGGCGTATATCTATCAAACCTTTTTCTTGATAACAAATATATCCAACAAACTTAAAAAAAAATTGTATAAAAAATTTGTCACTTTAATATAAAAAATATCTCATATAGATTTTTGTGATCAATCAGTAGTTTCACTCAGACAAATGAATAATTTTATCAAAAGAATATGATTTTTAATAAGCTGCAATATTTTTTTTTAAAGTTTTCTTATTAAGAAATAAGATTGTAATTTGTTTAAAAAATTAAGAATATAATTTTTTAATAAAAGCAAAGATTTTAAAGTTTTTGTGCAATATTTTGTACGTTTATTCTATTTTATTGGGGTGAATTACATTTAGGTGTATGAGGTTGAGCCTGCCACTCAAATAGGTACACTGTTCTTTAAAATTCGTTTCACATAATTTATCGCCCTTTCCTTTTTTTTTTATCTATTTAATTTATCATCCTTTCACCATTGTCTTTTCCTTCATCAATATTTTCATCATGAATTAGAGATGTCATAAAAATAAATAAGAAAAACTATTGGGTGCCTCAAAGAAATGAAGCATGCAAAATATGTTCGCTATTTGCATGCAAATAGTATTATACTATACAGTATATGTAAGATCCACACTGACAACAAAACAAATAAAGTAGGCAACCAGACTATCTTGATGATCTAGCCTAGCTTAATTAGATGGTCTGGCCAGTTCAAACCTTCCAGTTTAGTCACATTGTTAGCATTATTGGAACTTGGATTATCCGGTCGTCCACTCCATCCACTTTGTCGTTAAGTACGGGCCTTGAGTGCGTCACGCGGTACGTTGCTATTTGTGAGTGATAGCTGACTTGTTTTCCTTACCACAACCAATAAATCTTTTAAAAGTAGGATACTAAAATGAAGGGTAAGCTGCATCTGGGCCCATGAGGCGGTCACCAATCCAGACCTTGTCGTCGGTGGTCACACTTTCTTATTGCATCCTCAGAAGAGAGAGTTATAATAGTAATTTTTTTAATTAAAAATTAATGAAAAAATCAAAAATTTAAATGATAATTTGGGCTCCTAAAATTGAATAAGTATTATAAATAGATCTCAATTTTTTAAAATACTTGATTTAGGTCCCTTACGTAAGACTTTACATTGTTGTGGGATTCTAACAAAGTCGTCAAAATGAACAATATTGAATTATCGTTGATTCTCAACTAATTGCGGAGAATAGCTAGAGAGAAGGAAGAATAACAATTTTATCCAAAAACTTGTTTTTTCATTTTTTTATTAATATATACAATTTTTATCCTAATAAATCTGGCGAAAAGGCAGGAACCAACCTCGAGACCATATAGCAGTACAAATGCTACCTAAGGGATCTAAACTGCAACAGTTATCTAATCTGAAGTACCTAAATGCAATTCACCTAATTTTAAATAATAAAATTAATGAAAATACATAACAAAAATAGTCAAATAGGACCCAACTGAAGTAGTTTTTGGATAGTAATATATATATATATTTATCGTATAATTAAAAAAATTTAAGGTGTTATCAAAGTTCCGCTATCGAAGCAAATAATCCGGCAAAATTTTTAGGAAATTTAAAAAAATAAGATCTAATTTTTACATGAGATAATTTTTTTATCTACTTTTCTTTTTTTTCTCAAATTTTTTTAGTTAGTTTTAAACATAAACAAAAGGTTTTTTTTCACAATTTAAGAAAAAAGCTTTTTATATTGCATTATAACCGTATTATACTACATTATTATTATTATTATTATTATTATTATTATTATTATTATTATTATTATTATTATTATTATTATAATATGCACACACAAGCACATATATGCATATATTTGTATTGCATAGTCCAAAGCTTAATTTCAATCTCATTCAAACATGGTATGACATAATCTGTTCTTGGCCCAAAACATAAAATGGGCCTAACTGTTAAAAGCCCATTTAATCCTGTTTAACAAGGCCCAGCTTGTTTTCAAATGGTCTGGCAAAATCTCCCTTTCAAGCTAAAAAAAGATTTTTAGGTGCGTAAAGAGCATCACATGAAGATATTATTTTAGTTGTAAATATGGATATCACATTAAACGCAAGAAAAATTATTAAATATATTTTAAACTTTTGATTGATTAATCTCAATTTTTTTTATAATGATTAATTTCATTGATTGCATTGTAGTAAAAAGTGAGTGCAGCATTAAGAGCACCATGATGCATATTTAAATTTATAAGGCAAAAAGGTGTAAGGTATTCGTCTTGAATTTGATTACGAAAACTTGCTTTTAGAATGTATTGCATCATATTATTACCCTGGCAATTCAAATATTAACATCACTCAGTCGTGTAATGAAGTAATACATGTATGCTTAAAAGAAAATTAGCCTTAATTTTTAATACCAAATTACAATACTCACAAGAGAATGAGTAAAAAATAAAACAGACCAATAAAACAATAAACTAAAAGCCCCGTTTGTCTAGGAGTTTAAAATTAACCTGGTTTAATTTTAACTAGGCATATCACATCACACATAAAATTTAATATTAAAAATTAAATTTATTTCACATCCTACACATATTACTAAAATAATAACTAACTTATATCACATCTCTCACATATTCTAACATAATAACTAAATTTATATCACATCCCTCACATATCCCAACATAATAACTAACTTTATTTCACATCATTCACAACTTTCAATAAAATAATATCTCCATCCAAATTTAATTTTAATCTTCTTAAATTTAACCTTACAAACAAACACACCCAAAAAGGTACTATTATATATTCATTTTACTCAATTGCCATTGATCCCCCAAGAATAAATACATAGTGATAAGCCCATTATATGTCAAAAGTTATTGCGATCAATGTAAGAAGAAAGTGATGCTCCTTGACCTCAAGCTGAGCAGAAGTACTCGGCAAATGGATTATGAATCTGTTCGACAAGCTCAGAAACGAGGAATTCCTCTTGCGTGCTCAAGATGGATGAATTCATTGCCATAAAACTCAATTTCTATGGAGGACTGAGATGGCCAATAGTTGGTTGTCTGCCGATTATGAGTCTGCTTTATATGTTTATTAAGGAGGACAAAGAACGTAATCAGCTTAAATCAATTCAAATTTACATTGGGTGAGCTGGTCTCAAATCGAACTCAAGTATGAGCTCAAAATTCAAGTCAAATTAATGGATTCGAGCTAATTTTGACCTTCAAGCACCCGTGGAGAAAAATTATTGGGTTATCAGGTGCCCAACCCCTGCCTGCCATGTGCACTGGCCATCATTTGGCTGCCCAAAACTAATAATTGCTCCTTTTGCCAGCTTTATTGGGCCCGTTGGGCCATGGCCCAACTGCTTCACAAGCCCAAGCTCAGTTGGGCCCATTTAAGGGCCCACCATGACCTTGACTGCGTCATGCAAACTGTGCTTGAAAGGGAATCTTGGGAGGAAGACGACAGGAAAGTGTGCGGCCCAGTAAAGTGAAAAGCTATGGGCCGTGACGTCACCTGAAAGCTGGGATGCAGGTGGCGACCGGGAAGGACCGGCGTACGACGAACGTTGCTGGAACCACCGGCTGCAGCCGGTGAAAAGGCGACACTTCCGTTTTCTCTTTCTCAAGAAATACCCCTGCTTTCTTCATAATTAACGAAATTACCACTACACTAATTCAGCCTATAGTGGCACTGTGGCAGTGATGTAAATAGAGTGATCACATGGTGATCTTTCTGTTTAAATGACGGTCAGTACGCGGTCAATGGATTCTCGAGGTTTCCCAGCAGCAAGCCCGCGGTTTGAAAGCCCACCGTTAATATAAATATAACGAAAAAGACATAATTTGATGAAAAAAAAAAATCTTTATTCAACTTGGCCCACGTCAAAATTTTAATTGCACAATTTGACGGTTCTACAAATGTAAAATTGCAAACTAAACCAAATCAATAAATTTAAAATTTAGGCTTTTTCATAGAATAAACCCCATTCCTTATGTTGATTGTTGTTCTAGTTTGGATTTTATAATACAATAGCATTATTTTTAGTGCATGTAATTCAAAATTGCTAAAAGTTCATAAAATTTTAAGTACCTTAGCTTTTTAGATCTAAGCCTAAACTCCCCCATAAAAGTTTAAAATAACGAGAAAAAAAGTAATAAATTAATTGTGTACAAATATTAAAATTATGAACACTTAACAACTCTCTCGAAATTTGAGTTAATAAAAGACACACTACTAATAGATACTTCAAATTATTCTAGATGAAAATCCATTAAAAACTCATAATTGAGTATATGATATTAAAAGTAAGTTTGTTTTAAGCTATCTATGTTTAAAAAGACCAATAATAAAAAAATATTTTGTAAATACTATAAATTACTCTAAACATTAATTTCAACTTGAATTTTTCTGTGATAATAAATAGTTTATTTAGATGTAATTTAAAGAGCATTTAGTTTATTATTATATATCATGTAATTTAAATAATATAATATTTAAATATTTTTTTTAATTAATAATCATATAATTTTATAAAAAATTACTTATAATTGTCATTAAATTAAATATTTATTTTTTCTAAATAATATAACATAATACTAAGATAACATTAAACTAAACGCACCCTTAATCTAATCTAAATTCGATCTGATCTGACATTGCTTAAGTATTTTTTTTTTATAAATATCACACAATCTCTTGATGTTGTAGAGCAATATCATGTAAATTCATGATTTCAAAATTATTTCAATGAGATTTTTAAAGTTAACATTAATATTTCAATTACATCGTTCCATTAAAAGTTTTTTCAAAAAAATCTAAAATTATAATCATACTATTCTCTTATTCGCCTCTAAACTCTCGCACATGGTCTTTGCTCGTGAGAGCGATTGCACAGGGTAGCCGCCAAGCTCGTGGGCAGTTGAGTAGCGTATTTTTGTTATTTTATATTTAAATTTAATTTAAAAATAATTTTACTTAAAGAAGGATTTAAGAATAATAAATTTTATAAAAAAGACTTAATTAAAAATATTAATATGAACTTTAAAAAGTTATTAAAATAATTTTAAAATTATGGATATTAGATATTAATTTTTAACTTCAAAGCCCTGGATGATTTTTTACTCTTTTTCAATCATAGGTATAATTTAGGGCTCTGGTTTTTTGGGAAATAAATTATTATGAGGGTTGTAAGTGCAAAAGAGCCAAAGGCTGGGTCCTCCATTTCCACCCAGTTATCACTCCTCAGTCCTCACCCAACTCTTCTTTTTAAGAACACGTTCCCTCGGCTCAGAGTGGTCATTCGGAAATCGTTCACAAACTCAGAAATTCTCTCGCGAGAGAGAGAGAGAGAGAGAGAGAGAGAGAGAGAGAGAGGTTGAAGCCTCAAGTCTGCCATGGATAGATCGTCGATCACCTCACCATCGTGCTCCGCCGCCTCCCTCTTCTGCGCTGTGGACCTCGAAGCGGGATTCTCCGATGGCCGCGCCGCCGTCGTTTTCCCAGCCTTACACAGACGCAGAACCTACAGAGCCCTAGCGCCGCTGGTCCCGGAACCGGCGCGGGCCAGACTCTTCTCCGACGATCTTCCTGACGACGAGCACCACCACTTCCTTGATTCTTGCTTCCTCTGCAAGAAGCCGCTTGCAGACAACCTCGACATCTTCATGTACAGGTTCGTGGCACGAATAGATTAGATTTATCGATCCGATTATTTCGCATTTATTTGTGAAAATCTAGGGTTTATGGACTCGGATCTGAGGGATCTTGGCTGAAATTGATTGCAGGGGGGACGTACCTTTCTGCAGCGAGGAGTGTCGGCAGGAGCAGATCGCTATGGATGAGGCCAGAGAGATGAACAGGAAGTTCTCCATTAGGAAAGAGAAGCAGGTGAAGCATACGAAATCCTCGAGCACGCCGAGATCCCAGAAGATCCACGTCCGGGCCGGCACCGTCGTCGCCGGCTGAGAGATGCGGCGATCGAAGAAATATGAGAGAGAGAGATCAAGATTGAGATTGTATTGAGATCGGATGATCGGTTTTTGGCGGTGATTTTCACTTTTGCTTTTCTTTTTCTGATGTTCATGAAATGGAAAAGCATTTCTCCCCTACATGTTTCACGAAATTTGAGGGATTTTCTGTAATTTTTGTTAAGTTTATCAAAAATTTAAATATTTATTTTCTTATTTATAAAAATTATTTATTATTTTAATTTAAATTTAAATAATGGAAAAAAATTGAAGAGAAGGAAGAAAAGTGAAATTCATATTAAATTAAATATTATTAAATTGTTTAAAATTTTGCTTTCTTAATTGTTAAAATTATATTTTCATTTTTTATTTGTTACAGTTATATGTTTTAGACTAAAAATTAATAATCACACTTTTTTAAAATTTAAAAAAGAAACAATGTGATTAAATTTTTTTTGTTATTATTTTTTTTATCAATAGTGGTTAAAAATTATTAGTACTTTATAAAATTAGTATTTTGTATGTTACTAACTTAACTTTAAATTTTTAAACCTTTGTACTTTAAAAATCACTGTAAAAATTCTGTATTAGCAGTATTAATAGTGAAATTAATTAAATATTTTAAAAATAGTATTTATACAAAAAATAAATTTTTTGTGCAATTTTTCTAACAATGTGGGATCTTGAAGAAAAATCTCTTATAATTTAACTTAAGCTCTCGATTTATCTTAATTTAATTCAAATTTGAGTTAGTTTGTATCAATTTTACATTGATTTTAAGGTGATTTAAGCTTTAGCGATTAACTCAAGCTTTCTAAATAATTAATTTTTTTTAAATAAAAAATAAAAAAATTTAATTGTTTAGTTAGAATTTAAAATTGAGCTAATCTAACACATATTTTAACTACAAGTAACATCTATTTATGCAAAAATAATAAATAATTATATTAAATTAAAAATTAGATATATACTCAACTGATTTAGGATCAAGGAAGAATCCAATTAGGGGAGGAAGTCAAATTTCTTTTATCAAATCAGGAAGGCTCTTCTCAAATCTGGTAGTGGATAATTAGGATCCAGTCCTAAGTTTTAATCCTAATTTCAAGCAGTACGAGTTAAAAAAAATCTAATTTCTCTCTTAGTTATGTTAATTTTTTTTTTTCATTTGATCTTCATGTTAAACATCAAATTAAATATTTTAGATTAGTAGAGACCAGATATAATTGCATATAATGCGTATATTTTTTGAAAGGGTAAATTATACCTCGGGACCCAAGTATCTCAATCCTTGGTTTTTAATAAAATCATCAAATGAATCCTCTTCTTTTTTTTTATTATTAATTTTTTTAAAATTTTTATTCTACCTTTCCCCCTCCCCTTTTCATACGAAAAATTATTGAGTGCGGACAGCGCACCGTTCGGACGCCCAATCAGAGGGCGCCACGTGTGCCCGGACCCAATTGTATGGCACACGTGGCGCCCTCTGATTGGGTTCCGGACGGTGCGCAGTCCGAACCCAATAGCTTCTTCTTTCATCAGACACACAGCTACTGCTGAGGAAGGTGCAGAGTGTTGTCAGTCCCTTCTTATCTTTTTCTCTCTTTAGTTCTCTGCCGGGCAACTCCTACTCCCGTCCATTCCCTAGCCCCCTTAGCTGGTCGATGGCCCCTTTGGCCCTTCACCAGCAGGATGGGGGGAGGCAACCCTGTCCACAAGCAGGCAGTCCCCGCCCCCGCTTTGCCATCAACTATACCACCAAACAAAAAGAGCGAGAGAGACGAAAGGAGATAAAAGAGAGGCATGAGAGATAGCAAACTAGAATTCTTTTAAAAGCTTAATAATAAAAAAAATTAAAAAAATTATTTGATAATTAAATTAAAACTCAAAAACTCAGAAGTTAAAATTTTAAAAAATTAAATCTACACGATAATACACCATAAATTCAAAAACTTAAATATAATTTACTTTTTTTTTTTTAATAAACATGTGATGTGTTCTTTATTCGACACCTGCATCACATTCACCTACTCCTCAGACATGTACTGCAATCAAAAATTAAAAAATCCTATTTGAAAAATGTATGAAACAGGACACCAGTACAATTGAAAATGAATCACTAATTATTTTATAATAAAAAGAGAACTCAAAACATCAATTAGAGCTCCAAACTTCAAGATTAATTCTTCGTCACACCACATCATTATTATACTTCAAGATTACGTTTACGTTTTGATGATCGAAATCATGAATACTAACGCGTCCAAAAGCTTCTGTACTGTTAGGGAGGAAAAATTATTGGGTACGAACAACGCACCATTCGGACGCCCAATCAGAGGGCGCCACGTGTGCCCGGACCCAGCTATATGGCACACGTGACACCCTCTGATTGAATTCCGGACGGCACACCGTCTGGAACCCAATAACTTCTCGTTAGGGTGGGCCTCCAGTCTCCACCATCAACCTGATTTGAGAGAATACACCAGTTTGGCATGCTAACTACTATCCCCATTCCTATCTAGACTACTCCTAAAAACAAAGAAAAGAAAAAAAAAAACATTGGAGACAAAATGTCTCCTTAGGCAGTTGGTTTTAAATTAATCATAAAAAATGAAAACAACACAAAAAGAAATAAATAAATAAATAATACAGTCGTGACAGCATTTGTTGACAAATGTTCTCTGCCTACAATATAAAATGAAATTTAGTTTTTAATGAATTTGAATCGCGGATAATGCTGATGGTAATCCGGCAGTTCTTGGGTCGGAGGCTTCCAGCACTACACCACGAGAATCCTCCTTAACAAGGAGCGGCAGCACGCCAGCTGCGCTCCAGGCATCTGCTACAGCATCAGCAGCAGCTCCCAGAATGATGGAGAAAACAGCATCAAAGCCACCGGCCCCAGGAACTCCTGCCAGAAGAACACCTTTCATCCGCATTGTGGCATCCAAAAGCCGAGTTTGTGAATCTGGCTCTATCTGCAATATTCAGAAGTATTATTACTAATTAGACAACTATTCGACATCAACATTCGTGATCACATTATCAATGATTTGTTCATCCAAAAACAATACAAAAGTAACAACTTACGTGATAACAAGTTGCTGACCCTAACCTAAAAATTTAAGCTTTTGGGATGGATAATGAGTGTCTATTCGCTTGTGTATTTGGCCCCACTTAGGCCCCTAGTATTTTCACATAACAAGTGTTAGCAGAGCTGATAGTTAGGCTGGATCAAGCATTTCATGTGGGTTGTGCTTCATGGGTTTTCATCATTCTCAACCATAGTTGAGCAAAACTTAATCAAAACTACTACTGTGCTTCCAATTGGTTGAGTAGGCACTTGATTTGATGGATTTAAATGACTTATTAGGATAAGAGAAGACTAATGAGAATAGATTCTCATGCGAGAAAGAGATTCTTAAGAATACATAAGGAATTATCCCATATTATTAGTCAACAAAAAGTTGTGGTATTTAATATACAACTAGTGGCACTAACCTACTGAAGCCTAGGTTTGTGGGTTAATATTATCCATTCATTTGTGTATTAGACTCGACTTAACCTCCCTGGTATTTCTCATATAACATACATTTAAATCAGGACTAGGGCTGAAAGTTGAAACCATGCTGTTTATTGCTATGGTAGTACTTTTTGCATCACAAATTCATACCATTGTGTTTATACCATTTGAAAGTAAGATTCATTTGGAAGCAAAGATTAAATGTGTCAAGTTTATTTTCAGAATGCTACAAAAGGTAGTACACATGAATTAACAAATCTACATGATTGCTTCCTTGTTCAAAAGAATGATGCTTTTTCTTTATTTCTCCTTGAATATAAATAAACTTAAACAAAAAGGAATTGAATTTTTACATCTATTTTTGGAAGAAGTGAGGGGCTGAAAGGATAAGCAACTAGCAAATGGTGGATTTGACAAACTTTATGATGTAATCTTGTTAGCTAAATAACAAAGTTATCACTTAAGCTAGATGAATAGTTTTTTTGCGTTCATGGTTTGTGAACTCAATCTAAAACTTATAAACATTTATTTGTATTTCACACTTCAGAAGTCATTTATTTTGTGGCCTGTTTCTATGCCAAATTTTGCACCACTAGTGTAATGACCTAGCCCAACACTCTCATAAAGCTTTTGGTTTTGGCTTTTCTAGAGATTCTTAAATAGTAACAGTTCTATTCCTGCTCTTCGCACGGCAGTGTTAAGCCACAGATAAACCACCCTTGGCTAGCTTACTCGAAATGGCAGCATTAGTAGGTGCCTAACTTAAACACACTTTTGCAAGGTTTTATTGTATAAATAGCCATTTTCAATGTTTTATGCATTTAAACCAGATAGAATCTTGGAAAATATTTCGTGTATCAGTAACTGATTCTAAGCACTATGTTGCCTTGGCATTTTAAATAAATTTTCGTTTGGCGTCTTCACTGAACAAAACGGTGCACCTAACACCTTGACTCAACTCTACACTAAGTTTCCATCAGATTAATTGCAAAAATGATAAGACATTGTAATTCTTTACTGTATTTGGTCATTCAGATTTGGCGCTAGCAATTGCACAATTTTATATAAGAAAAATTATGGACGATAATATTGACAAAAATTATCAAGAATATAATGCCCATACGTATGTAAAACATAAGAATAAAAGCTGAGGATAATATGGAAAAATAAAGTCAGAGAAAAAATTACATTTCACAAACGAATTTCTCAAAGGCATTTGCAATTTTACATTTGCTTTGATGACCAATCCGACAGAAATATGTAATTTCTATACCTTTTAATTTTCATCATTCTGTTTCCTTGAAGATAATCCCTTTTAAACATTATCATTTCATTTCTAATAATATTTAACTACCATTGTGCTATGTTTAAACTTCCTTCTACGCCTTAATACCACAAGCAGAGTCAACTACATAAATCGATTGTTTCCATTGCAATCTACTAAATAACAATACCTCATTTAGCTCTAAGTACGCAAAGTCATACGATATAATTTTTTGTTATGCTTTTTTTTTTCATCTTCCTCTTCGTACATGGGCAAAATCAATAACCCAACTATCTTTACTGGAGCTTCTATCCACCTACTATTTATATATCTAAACCATCTAAGACATCTCTTTTTGAATTTATCCTCAATTGAAGCTACTCCAACCTTTTCATGAAATGTATATATTGCTCATCTCATCCTTTTATGTATATTTACTCATTCACCTTAATGTCCTCATTTTTCTGATATTTATTTTATTTATAAATTTTTACTTTGTATTTTAGCATTTAGGATCATATAATAATACAGATCTTATTATTATCCTATAAAATTTACCCTGAGATTTAAGTGAGATTTTTCTATTATAAAACATACTAGATGTAGTCTTTCACTTAATCCATCTCATTCGGATCCTGTTAATAACATCACCATCCATTTTAACATTATTTTGTATGATTGATTGAGATATCTAATCGTCCACCGTTCTTGATGACTTGTTTATCAGCTGTCACTTTATCATTAAGTATTTCTATCTTAATTTTCTTCTACAACTACCATAAATCTTTTTGAGGAACTTCCAGTAAATTTCTTGTACATCCCTGAAATTTTAGAATTTTTGCACAATAGTTCATGAATTTTGAATCATTACACTTATGTCCCTGAAGTTAACGTTTTACTATCATATGGTCCTTATGTATACCTCTTGACCGCATATCGTGTCTAAATTGACAAAACTTATTAAATTTGTGAAGAAAAAAATTTTCACCTTTACAAAATTATTAAAATACCTTTATTAATATTTTATAAGTTCATTTGGTGAGATCATAATAGGTGGATAGATAACTCGAGCGTATAATAGGAATTTCAATAAATTAACATTGCAGGTGGCTGAAGGACCACACAATAATAAAAACATTAATTTACGAGACCTAACTACAACAATTCAAATCGTGAATTTGGGTCCAAAAATACCAAGATCTTAGGGACCAATAAGCAGATTACCCATAATCTATTTATGTCATCAATACACATTGAAGGTGATGAAATATTCCTTCTTTTCACTCTTGTTAATATGCCATTTACCAGCTCATGCCTCTCTCTTATCCTGCAACCAAAGCACAAACCAGGCCACAAACTAAAACAAAGAACTTACAGGTACACCAGCAGCTTTCCCCATCTGCTGCATACGAAATCTAATCTCCAGGAAAGCATCTCTAGCTCCAAGAAGTGACTTGAAGATCAACTCCTGACTTCCATCAACAACTTGCTCCATCCACTATTCACACATGAGGGATACCATCACATTGGGTATCAATACAAGAAAAACAAAACAAAATATTACCTTATATTTAAGAAATCCATTTGACATCGAGTATGTAAACAACCATTAACATTCTGAAACCCTATCAGATTCAGCATCTCATTCAACTCATCAAGACAGCTCTACATTGAATTGAATTTGCAGCATCAAGAAGCACTTAAAAGTTTCAGTAGTGCTTTCGCATAATAGTTTGTAGTTAGAAAAAGAGTAAGGAGTAGTATAATTTCCATTTCATGTAACTGAAATCTTTCAACAGGCAGAGCAAACTATGAGAATGAAAGGCTCCTGGGTGAAAAAATAATATTTGCGTGGAACAAAAGGTATCATTTCTACAAGCTGGCAAAGCAGGCCGTACTTTTTCTGTAACTATATGCTTTATGTGAGACCTTGATGAAACTCTAGTTACTTGTGTTGGAAGCATATTGGGGCAGTTCATGATATACTATTAGTTGAATACAAAAATATAGTCGTACCATTTATTGGGGCCCTCTAAATTATGCATTATTGATGCTGGAGTTATACTGTAACCCAACAACCTAACTTTTGTTGGGAGGGTACACATAATTACCCACATTGACAGTCAACAACAAGTCAGGCACTTAATATACAAGTAGTGGTCTAACCCACAAACATAAGTTTTTGGGTTAAATAGTGTCTATTCATTTGTATATTTGACTCAACTTGGAGCTCAATACAAATGTTTTGGTTAAATAAACCACAGGTTTTTGTTTCTTCCCTAAAATGTGGTATCAGAGCCGATAGTTCGACTGGGAGTTCATCAGGGTTGTGTTTCCATAGGTCTTCATCATTTTGAATTATGGTTGAACAATAAATCTAAGAGCAAGTGACTCCTACTGGCCACAAGTGGTTGACAGGTTGAGTGAGCTCTTGATATATACGCACTTGATCAGTTAAATAGCCAATGGATAAGGAAAGATCAACATTCATAGATTCTCATATTAAGAGAAGATTGTTGGAGTGCACATGTAAAATTATCCCTCTTCGGTAGTCAACCAAAAGTTGTGCCACTTTTTCATCCAAAAAAAAAGTTGTGCCACTTAATATGCAAATATAACATTGATGGCTCTAACCCACTAGCCTAGTTTTTTGGTTAAATGATGCCCATTCGTTTGTGAATTGAACTCAACTTGAGCCTCCAAGCATTTCTACCTAAAGAGTTTTTACGCAAAACCGATAACAACAAGCCTATGTTGTAGTTTGCTGTTGTTATTGTACCAACAACCAAGTCACTATTAGGGTCAATAACTTACTAGACAGGCACTTTGTTTGTAATATGCAAGTTAATATTAATTCTAAGTTACAACCCTCTTCACAACCCATATGAATTTAAGGCAAGAAGAGGTTCGATACATTGAATTAATTATGAAAAAAACAGACTGCACTTTGAAAAAGCATAGCCCAAATCAAATACTTTTGCCAAAACACATTTTAAAAAGATCATTTTCTAGTTGGTTGCTTGAAAGTTTATTTTTAAACCATGAAAGTAAAAATAGAGCATCCATTCAACATAAGAAAACAAAATATTACATGCGCAGAACACTACCTTCTCAGGTACACAATTGCTGCAGACCTCTATAACATGTTTGTAAGTATCCCATTGATCCTTAGCAAAAATGTTTAATAACTTTAACTGTGACTCAAGCCTTGCATTAGCACCAGCCAATCTTGCCCATGTTTCCAGAGCTTTTCCAGGATCAGCCTTCTGCCAAAGCTTCACTGAGCCTACCATTGATGGAGTAGATGACCCTCCAGTACCAGGCTCACCAAGTAGCTATAAAAATAAATCATGATAAATTGCAAATAGGTCACTCTTGTTTGGTTCTATGTTAAGATAGGTCCCCCACATTTACAAATAAGCCAAATAAGTTCTCTAGTTTGAGACTCTATGCAAATAGGTCCTGCTATCAATGTCATTAACCCGCAATGCCAAAGAACATTAGAAGCCCTTAGAAATGTGAGACCTATTTTTTCATGGTGACAAACTGAAAAGATCTATTTGCACTTTACTATATATGTTATCTTATCTTGTATCATACACACACCCAAACATATAAACATGCTAAGTTGAGGAGTTTCATGGTGGCTTTGAGCTCCGGCGAAGCTGCGTCGTCGATAATCCAAGCTGGGAAGGAAGAAGGGAGAGGGGCGCAGCCCCTCTCCGCCGGCGGACGGCCACTAGAGGAAGGGATAGGACAAGTGAAGACTGTTGTTACCCAGTTCGAAAAA
>JAEMOT010003138.1:161065-171752 GCA_019297695.1 Apostasia ramifera | reverse complement strand
TATATATATATATATATATACTATTTTGTGAATCTAATTATACTACGGTGGTAGTTGCAGGTTGGAGTTCCATGCAGGAGGTTGATGGACACTGTGACTGTGAAGTGTGGGCACTGCAACCATCTCTCGTTCCTTAGCCCAAGGCCTGTTCTTCAAGCCCATTACTCAGAACACCAAATGGCCTTTCAGGTTCCTTTTCATATATAAAACATATATAGTACTTAAGAATCCAACGGCAATTAATTTTTTTGATGTGCAAAGCCTAAACAATATATATTCGATCTTTTTAATAACATTATAATGGGAATGAATATCATAATGGGAATGAATATCAAATAAGAGCCCCAGCTTGTTTTTGATAAATTTTGAGAAAATAAACCTATATATATAATTTCTGTGATTCAGGATCCCTGCAACGATTGCAGGAAAGGCCAGTTCTCTGCATCTTCATCGTCTATATCTACTGAACAATCATCGAAAGCTCCATATGTTGTTAAACGTAAAGTTCGCTTATTGTTTCATTTATGATGATCAGTTGAATCTCTTCCTTGTTAAATTGTTGACATGATTACTAACTTTGGCTGGCTGCCATGGCAGCTCCGGAGAAGAAACATAGGCTCCCATCAGCTTATAATCGCTTCATGAGGTAGAAAAACACATGAAAAAAAAAGAATTTATAAATGTAAACTTCAATAATTGACAAAGCTAAAGCTTTAGTTATTGATGACATTTCCAAGAAAACTAATTATAAGCAGCAGTTGATCAGTTTTAGGGGTCTTTAACAAGATGAAGAGCAGCATTTTCCTTCATAGCAATTAACATCATACTGTTGGATTGGTTGATTTATTGAATAATCAATGCAGGGAGGAGATACAGCGGATCAAGGCTGCAAAGCCTGATATTCCACATAGAGAAGCCTTCAGTATGGCAGCAAAGAACGTAAGTATAATATTACATCTTAAACAAAATTAAGGGAGCGTTTGGTTCAATGTTATCTTGATGTTATGTTATGTTATCTAGAGAAGACAATTGTTTGATTTAATGACTTCTACAAATAATCTTCTATTAGATTATAAAATTATTAGTTAAAGATGACATCTAGATGTCATGACATTTAGATTACATAACATAACACCAAGATAATAATGAACCAAACGCCCCCTAAATACGATCTCTAATATATATTATTTCATGATATAATTGAATTCATCCAGTGGGCTAAATGCGATCCCCGTGGTTCAAGCAGTACTACCAACGCTAACACTGATAACAGTACTGGGACTTTGAGAACTTTAACATTTCACCATGTAAGTTTTCATGAAAACAAATATTGTAAGAATTTTTCTAAATAAACACACGCACACGCCCGCACACACGCACGCACTCGCGCACACACATATATATTCTTGAGTAATTGAATTAATATTGGCTATGCAGGACCGGGGGAATGGATTTGCAGTGGAAAGCATTGATGTATTCAAAACAAATGGAGCTCCAGAACTTGCTAATTTTCCTACTCGCAGCCCATGAAAGTCAATGTACTGTAATTTGTAGGTTTAATTATCTGCTAGCTGTTTTAACTTTGTTAATTTCATGCTTACGAACATATTTTTCAGCACTTGAGTTCATATTTATGATCTTATTTAATGCAGTCTAATCATACTTATTGCTGGGATATACATGAGAATTATTTTTCAATTGATGATCATCAACACATCAACTAAGTTTAGGTGTTGGTATTTCGCCTTACCGCATGTCCATTATTAATGATCTAGGCTTTGCATTAGAAGATATTGAAGTCATTTGTATATTAACCTCAACCAAATACATAAAAATGCACAACCTGCGATAATTTATTAAATATCTCTACAACAGACATAAGTAATTAGGTGAATGGTTCATATTTTCACTTATCAAATTATCATTTTATTCCAATATTGGCCTCTATTTGATGAGGATAAACTAAGTAATCGTATCAATATATATGTTAATTGTTCAAATTAATTATTACAGAATGTCCAAAGTTTATTAAGCTGATTGAACTAAAAATATTGTACCTTAATTAGTGTGCCTACAAGAAATGATGCAGATTGAATAGCACTTCTCTAGCTAGTATATATTAATTGTAGGAATCAAAATTGGGAAGAAAGGATCGATATATAATTAAGTAGGAAATACACCCGTATTCGTGAATTAATGAACTTAATTAGCCTACATACCTGCCTCTACAGTCACATATTGAACACCTTTTATTTCTGTTGCAATTAATGTTATGCCACATATTTATAATTATTGAGCAAAAGACAACCAACTTAACTACATAAAATTTTTATAACTTAAACAAATAGTTCAAAATGGGTTTTATATGCCATATTGAAATATCAAAAGAATTTAATTACACACTTCTCTTACCTTACGATCAATGAATAGAATTAGAATTCACTAAACCTTACATCTTTCATCCATAGTCTCCAAACACACCATCTTTGCATCAATATTACCAGTATCACTCAAACATGAAAGTGGTATCAATACCAAAGCAAGGCCTCTAAGAGCTCGAGTGGTAAGTAATTGATGATGCCCTTCTAGCTATATATACAACACACTTGTGAATGACATCATACAATCATATGTTAATGAGTTTGTCATTACTTATCTGTATGACATTTTCATCTCTATATCCCAACAAGAGAAGCACACATGCACAAAACTTCTTCAAAAAGCATTTGACCTCTTTATCTAGCTGGAAACACCAACTTAAGTTGATTTTTAAGAAGTGCGACTATATTATATTTGGAATGGAATCTCTCCTCTACTTAGAGTTTGAGGTTGGTAAGGGGGAGAATAGGATTGCTCCTGAGAAGGCTCATGCTATCCAAAAATGGCCAACATTGCTAAAGTTACAACTTTCTCAATGTTCCAATTAATATGTTTGAAAGTAATTTGTTAAGAACTCCTCAAAGAAAGAAGTGATTCCCAATATGCTCTCAATTGACCCAACCGATTGTTCGAGTAATAAGAAGAGCATGAAGCTACATTTTGATTAAAGCAATGGATGTGGGAGGCCTTGATACTAGCTAGCATTAAACTAATCCTATAGTATCTATTCTAGATGCATGGAAACAGATGCATAAAAATATCCCATTGGAATGATACTTGCTCAAAAGGGGAGGCTTGAGGCATACTACTTGGAGGATTAGCTTCACTCTTTACCAAGAGGTGAATGAATGCTTATCAAATGAAAATCAGCGATTGTAATAATGTTGAAAAATTTCGTACTCATAAGATAAATTGAAATCAAAATTTGTCATAAAGGTGTTGAATTTAGAACTTTAGTGTTCTTAGGGTTTAACAATTTTAGCCTTTGTATGTTCACAATATATCTCCTCAAATATCAAAGGATGATACTTTTGATTAAAAAAAAAATCAACTTACTAAATTGATGGCATAAGAGATAGATGAGGATGAAAGAAGATTAACTCTATCAAGATTTTATGATTTCAATATTTAGAGTTCCACTAATGTTTCTAATTCCCTTAAACTTCTGATCTAAATGTTATAGAGCAATCCATCAAGAATCATGAGTTCTATCGTTCGGAGACTTTCCAATGAATTAGGGTGGATTTACCATAGAATCATTTAAGATTTGAACACTATGGGGCATCCATCATGAATACAATGACTAAGGCATCTAAGATTACTTAATCATCGTAGTCATAAACAACTTAAAGTGCAAAGAGATTTAGAAGACTTGACACTTTGGTTTGTGATCTAAGTGTTGAAGAATTTGGGAAAGCCAACCATTATATTTATTTAGGAACCCTTAGATATTAGAAAATTTGTTAAGTCTAATACTTTAAGGGGATTTATATTTGACACCTAGGGTGTGTTTGTTTGTAAGGTTAAATTTAAGAAGGTTAAAATTAAATTTAAATAGAAATATTTTTTTATTGAAAGTTGTGAATGATGTGAAATAAAGTTAGTTATTATGTTGGGATGTGTGAGAGATGTGATATAAAGTTAGTTATTATGTTGGAATATGTGAGAAATGTGATATAAGTTAGTTATTATTTTAGTAATATGTGTAGGATTTGAAATAAATTTAATTTTTAATATTAAATTTTATGTGTGATGAGATATGCCTGGTTAAAATTAAACTTGATTAATTTTAAACTCCTAGACAAACGGGGCCCTAGTGATAAGATGTCAGGTCATATTAGAAACTTTTGACTATTAAGGGATTTAGTGAGCCTAACATCTGAAGGGGATTTGAATTTGAGGTTTGGATTTCAGAATTAATTTGTGTTTGGTGTTTGATTTAGATTGACAGACTTGGGATTTAGATTTGAAGATTTGAATTTGGGGATTTAGAATTTGATTAAGATTTGAAGACCTGAGAATTTGGATTTGAGTTTGATTTGATAAGATTGAATTTGAAAAATTAAATATTTGGTTTGAATTTGAATTGTAAATGTTAACCTCATCAATCTTTGAATAATTTCAAAATAGATGGTCGATCTTGGAAATTGGGAATAAAATGTACCTATATATATGAATATTCACATAACATTGGCCCTTCACTGTAATTTGCATGCCCCTTGGTTTGAAATAAGGGACATGGGACTTAAGATCTCTAGGTTCAATGCTCATACCAGTCGGACCTAAATAAAATATTTACAAAGCACAAATATTTGATTTTAATTATGCCACAATTGACCCAAATGTTATAGTGTAGTATCTTTTCTATAATTCTAAATTTGGGGCATCTTAGAGTAAATTACTCTCCATGTGAAACAACAAATTGTATGATTTAGGACAGATGAAATATTCAGAAAATATAGAAACTTGAATGCAATTGTAACACTTTACCTTTGGTTGTATTTTTCCCCCTTCAAAAGTCTTTGAGAAAGCAACTTTCAGGGACAAGTACTAAAATTGATCAACTTATCCAAATTTGATTATTTATTTATTTATTTTCCTTAATTTTGACTAGTTTGGACTTGTATGCAAATTTGGCCATAAAAGTTTAGGATTTTGTAATTTTTTTGCAATTACCATTAGCTGCCATCAAGGGCCTGTTTGTTTGTAAGGTTAAAATTAAACTTGAATATAGATATTTTTTTATTGAAAGTTATGAATGATGTGAAGTAAAGTTAGTTATTATATTAGGGGGTGTGAGAGATGTGATATAAAGTTAGTTATTATGTTAGGATATGTGAGGGATGTGATATAAATTAGTTATTATTTTAGTAATGTGTATAAGATGTGAAATAAAGTTAATTTTTAATATTAAATTTTATATGTGATGTGATATGCCTGGTTAAAATTAAATCAGGTTAATTTTAAACGGGCAAACAAACGGGACCCAAATGTTTATTTCTGAACAAATATTTCATTTTAATGCTTTGACAAAGCATTTTATACTTAAGTCCACATATGTTTGTTGCTTGGGGCTTAAATAAAATATTAGAGAAAGTTTATGAAAATACATAATACTCACCCATAATTCTATCCCCATTAAAGATTTAATTTGAAAATTTTTAATATTTATTTTATTTATTTTAATTTGTTAAATTTCGAGTTATATTGAATTTGTATTCCTATGTGAACTTAAATAAAATAGTCATTCTTTATGAGTATTTGCTTGCAATTAGGCAAGCAAACTTCAATCATCAGTCCTTCCTTGCAGTGGGCAAGCAAACTTCAGTCCTTGTGAAAATTTGCTCTAAAGCTTTGCACTTCTAATCTTCGAAGTATTCATTTACTTCCAAGTCCGAACTTGTATTGTTGGAGGACATGTATGAAATGTTTATGCTATATAAATCCATGCTTGCAATTTTTGCAAGCAACTTCATTCTTCCAGTCTATGTTAAAATTTAGCTGATCAGTCTTTGCAGCTGAGATCTTGACAAAATTCTCAATTGTTTTTGGATTCATATTTTAAAATTTATCAGGACTTAAACAAAATATTTATATTTTAAGGTGCTTGCTTGCAATTGGCAAGTGAAATCTGTTCATTTGCAATCCAAATTCATTCACTTTTTCTTCTGAAGGCCTGGATGAAGTTCTTCATCATTTTAAATCCCAAGTTTACATTATTTAAAACTAAAATAAACTATCTAAAAATTATGGAATCTTTTGTGTAAAATAAATATACAATGTTCACACTTAATCATGAATGTTTTTAAAATTTACCTTGAAAAAAGTTTTCTTCAAGGAATTATTTTCTTTTTTATTATTATTGATATTTTATTTTTTTAACAAAATGTAAAACTTTTCTTTTATGTTTGAACTTAAATAAAATATTTTTTATTTTTAGGTCCTTGCTAATAATTGACAAGCAAATCAGTCTCAAAAGTCCATATAGAAGTCCAGCTGACCAAGCTTTGCAATTTGAGGTCTTGATGAAGCCATCCTATTACTTTTAAGTCTATATTTTACCTGTTAGGACTTAAATGAAATAATATAAAATTTCGGAGGCTTTTGTACAAAGCGCACAATGTTCACCTGCAGTTTCATCTTGCTGCAGGCCAAATATGTCCTCACAAGTCCACATTGTCCAAAATTTCATTATATTTGAATTTATTTATTTACTTTGTTTACATGCATTGGACTTGAAATTAATAATTTATTAGAGTTTAATTTATTTTGTAATTGCCGGGGCCTGACTGTGCAAAAGTCACCCAGGCACACAGTTGAAGGGGCTGAGCTAGCTGGATTGAATATGGGTCTCTGGTTGGCCTCAAGATGTATTATTTTAGTAGTATTTATTTTATTAAAGGGATAATTACTTACATGCCACACTATTTAACTTTATTTATATATTACTCATCCATTTTTAGTTAATTACGCTATGCCCACTCAAAATATTATAAAATCTTACATTCACACACTTGAGTTAAAATTCAGTCAAAATCTATTTGAAAAAAAATATTTCGTTAGTAAATCATTAATTTTTATCCTTAATGGTATATATTTTTTTCTTCCTCAATGCTTCATTAAAGTGTTGATTTATCCTAAAATCAATTCACGCCGCAGATGTCTCCTTCCCTTGCCACCACTTAAACATCAATGTTTTAAGATTTTCACTCAAAATATTTATAAATATCCTTAAAACAATATGATGAACGACTCAGATTTTCTGTAACCTAACTATAGTTATGTTATTGAAAAATTATGATTACTCATTATAATAGAAATAAGTTAAAGTGTGTGTATATAAAATTTTGTGATGTTTTGAGTGTGCATAGCGTAATTAATTAAGAATTGATGAATAATATATAAATAAAATTAAATAGTATTGTATGTAGATAATTATTTTTTTATTAAATTAAATAAATTATGTTAAGATTTCAGTTTAATTAACGATTGATTTTCTAGGTTCAAAAACAGTAACTGAAACTAAAAATAAAAAAATTATTCGAAACGTCAGTTTTGTTAACTGAATATTTCAGTTAGATTTTTTCAATTTCAGTTAAATTCTTTTGATTTTTATTTATTTTTATTAGCCTTTAGAGCTGTATTTGATTCGAGTGGTATGGCTCGGTCCAATTGTTAGTAGTGTGCAAATAAACTTTAAAAATTGAGAACTGACCGATAATTAAATCGAATCGATCAATTCAGTTAAGTTCAGGGACGATTTCAAATTTATTAGAATCGATCAATTCGGTTGGTTCTCACATACAGATTTAGTAATCAAATACAGATTTAGTAAACTTCGTTAATCGACCATCGGCGAGGCGGAGAAGGTGGCAGGCGACGAACTGATGATCAGCGGCGAGGAAGTGCCCGGCGGTTAAGCACGGAAGTTAGCCGGAGAGCGGCGAAGAGAGAGAAAAAAATGAAATTATGAACTGCTTTGAAGCCAGCTCGCCGGAGGAAACTGGAGGTCCGCTGTTGGTGATTTGATTGAACCAAACCAAGAGTTAGATAGCTTCTGGAATTCATGGCGAGCATTCCTGTGCATCCAGGCTTGCTCTGTAATGGTTTGATCTCGAGCCGATCCGGCCTCGGCTCAAGATTAAATTGAAAGTTTTTTATTTGATCTGAATTCGATATAGAGAATGAATAAAGAGAGTTTGATCTGAGCCCTATTCGAGCTAAGTCTGACTCATTTGTTATCGATTAAAGCTCGATCCGACTCAAAATCGATCCGACTTTCGATTAATTTTCGATCTTTTCTCCAAATATTATGTATAAATATATTTGTTCATTCAATCAACTTAAACTATAGCTTTTCGCTTTGATCCTTGTTTAAAGATAAAAACAATAAATTAATTTAAAATAAATATATTTTAAATAATTATAGAGAAAATTTTAATGAAAATCTAATAAAGCCTTTCGGTAAATTACTAAAAAAAACTACATATTAAATATAATAATATATATAAATATATATAATAATATTTTTTATTTTTTGATTTTGGGCCGTCTCAATCCGATCCTATGCTAGCTCAAAAGTGGATTGATAAAATTTTCGAATAAAAAAATGACTCCTTAGTCGGCTTGTTTGGATCGAATCAAAGTCGATTCGATCCAAAATTTGATTCAATTTTCAAGCGATCTTCAATGTTCAAGCAAAATTAACAGCCTTATTGCTCTAGTTCCTTGGCTATGCATGGAACCCAAAACCAATGGCGTATGAGCATTGATCGAGCCGCTATCTGTAAGTTTGAATTAGAGAGAGAGCCCCCGAAAGAAATCCCCCTTTGCTAGTAATATCGTCAAAGTTCGTTGAATTTATCGTAGACTGTTTGAGAGGTTGGAGGAGTTGCCTGAAAATTTTGGCAGCGTGCTATGAGCTCTCCTGAACCTCTAACCTTTAGGCCCTATTAGGTTGAAGGACATGTTAGTCAGGAAAATGAACTTTAATTATTTTATTAATTTTTTTTTAATTTTTCATCTTCAATATATAAATTTTAATATAAAAATTCACTTTATATTATGTTATAAATTGAAAACATCAAATTCTGTCGAAGGCCACTGTTGATGCAAAAATATGTCAAAATATAATGAATTAAGATAATAATTTTTACATGAAAATTTGAGTATTCAGGGGAAAAACTATGACATCGTATAGGTGATTTAAATTCATAAATCGAATCTCTTCTTTTACAAAATTTGTGAGTCTCTAAATGGAGACTGAATAAGGTAATAAATACAAAAGAGAAAGAGAGAGTTTCTTCCCTCCCCATTTGTTCATCTTCTGCCTTTATTTATAGCTTGGATAGGAGGGGACATAATGGGTACAATTTATCATGTCTAGCGCCTATTTTTGCAAAGAATGATTAGGCAATGGACCCCATACTGCCTTAAATGTTAAGTTGACATAGTAGCACGGAGGGTACAATTTAGTGAAATCTCTTTGAAGAGCTATTTATCTACGACTGTTCGAGTAGGGCTATTTGACTAGAGGTGTTCGAATCCTTTCCATGAAGATTGTTCAGAGGTATTTGTAGGCAGCGGATGGTGCAGCTTTATCCTGGTTTTTCGGAGAAAAGGAGGTGAACAAGCTCTTAGTTCGCGCCATTTGTCGGCCGCCGAAGGGGCCAAAAGAAGCAAAAAGAGGATGCTAACTTTTAATATTGGTACTGCTTCAGGGGATCCATGACAGCTGGGGCATGCGACCTTGATTTGCGTATTTTGGAAAAAAGGCCTTGTACGGGAATCGGCGCGGTCGGGCCATGCTGATTGTGATAGGCACCGCTTTGTAATATCGAGGACGATGTTACCAGGGATGGTCCTGGCTCATCGTGGACGGGGCTTGGTTGAAACCTCGTATTTGAGGTTTGACCGAGGTCTGACCTGTAAGAACAGAGAGATGGATTAGTTAAATGAAATGAAGGCCAAAAGCCAGCTAAGCGCCACGTGTAAGGCAGGGATGCAGCGCTGGAACCACGTGTTAACATCAGCCCCCCGCATTGTCAGGGCGCAAATATTGATATGGGTCCTGGAATGCAACCGTCATAATGGTGGATGCGCTGCCCAAGACCTATTAGGATAAGATGGGGGCGGCGCCCGCCGATCTGTATTCTCTTCCTCCAGCTGCCTAAGTTTCTACAAGAGAGAGTAGATCATTAGAGAGATGGCGGAGAGGAAGAAGTGAATGACTCTATCAAGCATCACAAAGAAGAGAGCCAGCGATCTTCCGGTTAACACTCCTCCTCCTGAGAAGAGGAGGCTTCTGGAATCATCTGAAGGGTCGCCGAAGCCAACGATGGCTGATCCTATTGAAGCGGAGGCTCCGTCAGTCAGGGTTGTTGTTGTCCTGACATAGACGCTGGAGTCAGTGTAGGAGCTAACAAGTGTAGAGGCCACAGAGGTGGTGGACGTCTCTGATTCTCCAGTCAAGCCACCTCTGAAGGCTGGAGAGTGGAAGGAGGTGATCCTGGTGAGTGAAACATTCGTCGGGAAAAAACTAACGCCTGCAAAGATCCTTGTAACGACCTCGGCTTTTACCTCGGCTATTACCCAATTTTTTTTTTTTTTTTTTATCCTCAAATAAATTCACTATATCTTAATATAAATCTGTCCTTAATATACAATTAGTACATTACACCATAAATAATTATAAAATCCTGAACACAAATAATCTAAAATAATCTTCTAATTGTCTCTCACCCATGCCTCTTATGCTTGTGCTAAACCTATAAAAATAGTGCCGAAAATGGCATCAGTCCACCAATAA
>JAEMOT010003138.1:72628-158688 GCA_019297695.1 Apostasia ramifera | reverse complement strand
ATTTATACATACAATTCTAATTTATAATACACATCAAAATCTAAATTTTCGGGATGTTACAATCCTGCTCAAGGATGAAGAGATTGAGCGGTTCCTTTTCAGGTTCGGGGTTCCTTCTGTAGAGGGCGTGAAGAGGACACCCCTCAAGAACTGTGATCCCACTCCTCTTGGTATATCAATCCCTCCTTCTGAGAAGAAAAGGAAGCCCCTCTTTCCTTCTTTCCTTCCAGCGAATCTCCGAAATGTCGAGAAAAAGGAAGGAAAGGGAAGAAAGGAGGAGGGCAGTAAGATGGAGGAGGTGACCAAGGGGGAGAAGGAGGTGCCCCTGTAGGTTGCTCCTGAATCCGCCCTTGACATTAAAGGGCCAGGAGGCAAGATGGAGGAAGCGATTAAGGAGAAGGGAGAAAAGGTTCTAACAGCCATGTTTTATAACGATTTGCATTTTCGTCTCTTTGGCCATTTTTTATTCTTTTGCAATTAAATTGGACCAAATTTATAGGATATTTCACCAATATAATCTTTTCAACTAATTTTCTCAAATCACAATAAAAAAGAAACATTTACATACATAATACTTCATATCACCATATTTATATATCAAATATTTCTTTTTAAAAATTATACTCCACATACTTTTCTTACACCCTATATACTTTTTCTAAAGCAGCAGTATAATTTTTCAAAAATGAATATGATACACGTAATTATAGTGATATGAAGTATTATGTACATAATTATCCGTAAAAAAGAACTAATTTTCTCAAATCAGGATAGATTTTTTCTAACATAATAGATCATCTATTTGAGCCCATTTTATTTTTGATAATAGATCAACTTTTAATGTAACATCCAAATTAAACAACTCCAAATCAAATGAATTTTTAAGATTTGAAAGAGCAATCCCAGCTACCAAATTTCGGTTACACTTGAGCTCATTTAACAGATCAATTAGATGACCAAAATTTTATTGCTTAGACAAATATCTAATTTAATCAATTTTTTTATCAATTTTAAATCAAAATGAGCACCTTAAAAGCCAAAAAAATTTGCAAAATTATTCTCCATTATTTATTTTGCACTAATATTGGGTTTTTATTTTTTCTAGAATTTATTTCATTTAATTCTAGTTTAAGTTTCATCCTTTTAACCAACTTTAGCATTGAATTTGGGAGTAAATTAAACCAAATTTTTTGTAATCACATTCCAAACATTGTTTCATATTTTGTGAGACTTGGAGAAATTTCTCAAATTTTTGTAGAATTTTTATGTTCCACTCAACTCTAAGATTCAAATACTTCATTTGACATTTATTTTTCAATCTCCAAAAATATAATTGGAGGTCTATTATAATATCCTGTGATCTAAATATAAAGGTATTATTTTCTTTGATTTATGACCGAGAACTATGTAATTTGAGTATTTCCTAAGAGCTCACTCATTCCAGTACTATTCTAATCCAAGTATACTTAACTATAAAGTTTTTCATTATTAGCCTCACGGTTTTATCACAAATGGAGCCTCAACTATGTAAATCATATTATCTACTTATACACTTCAGAAACTCTTATCCATTTTTTATGTAATATGATTTATTTCTATACTCCTCCACCTAGAAGCCTGCCAAGTGTCACTCCTTATCCAAATGATTCCGATTCACTTAAATGAACTTTACTCTGATGATCACTCCTGGTAGTCTTCGGTCCCGGATCATTGCACCTATCGACTACCAACGATGTGTCAAGAACATCATGATTACACCTTCATTATTATACTAAGATTTGTGAAGAAGGTTCATCTCAACCCTTATCAAAGAAGTTATTGGGTTCGGACGGCGCACCGTCCGAAACCCAATTAGAGGACGTCACGTGTGCCATACAGTTGGGTCCGGGCACACGTGGCGCCCTCTGATTGGGCGTCCGACCGGTGTGCCGTTCCACCCAATAATTTTTCCCTTATCCTTGTTTGGCCTAGATGCTCTCATTGGGGCCTACTCTTCTGTCCGTGTTGAATTAGGCTTGTGAACAAGTAATTTTCTATTGATTCAGTCAATGAAAGGTCTTTAATGATGCAGGCTTTGCTTCAATTTAATGGATTTAAGAGACAATGAGGTACAAAATAAATGCACAAAATGTTGAAGAAAAAATTTAACGTCAAAATTAGGGTGGTTCAATTATACTAAAACACTCGCACTACAATTATCCTATATATGAAAAACATTAAAAAAAAAATCCAAAATGGAATTTCATTGTATTTAACCTACTAAAAGTCAAAGTGTGCAACATTGTTATACTAAAATGAAAAGAAAATTACAAAAAAAGAATTTTAAATGAAAATGGATAGAATTTGAGTTAAAAAACATGGCCAATTAACCTTAAGCATATCGAGTGGATCCTTCACTATGAGAGTTTTTCAAAACAAATAGAAAAAGCTAAGTTGTAATTATTTTAGTAAATAAGTTTTATGAACTCCGCACTCCTCTTATTATATCCAGTAATTCAAATATAGAAGTATTATATACTTTAATTTTTGAAAACTAATGCCAGTCAGGATATGCCACACCCCTGAGGAGAGTTAATTGTCGTGTGGAATCTCACTTTCAAGCCACCACTTGCAAGCCACATGGTCTTTTTTTTTGCTTGAGATTTTATATGTAAAATTAAATAATTTCTTCCTTTTTTTCGGTTTTTCATGATCTACAATCAAAATGATTGAGCATTCTTTATCGAATTAGCCACACATTTTTGCTCTCAGTCTTGGTCCAAGATTTCATTATTAGCACTTCAAATTAATATCTAGATATCAAAATATTTAAATTATGATATGACATAATATGAAGATAACACTGAATCAAACTCCTTTTAAATTAAAAATGATAAACATGAAAGTAACAAAGAGTCAAGACAAATGCCACAAACTTGGCATGTAGAATAAATGAGTTAAAGATTTGAATCTATTCCTGGTCCAGATAACTGGGTTATTCAATCAAATCTGTCAAGATATTCATTTGTTTTTTTTAAAAAAAAGCTAAACTTTTATGGGATCTTTAAAAGATAAAATTATTTCAAATTTTGTTAAATTTTTTGTTGCCACACCATAACATAAATTCATAATTTTTATGCATGGTTCATAGGTCAAATTTTTATTTTTATAACATAATATTGCAAAGTTTTGCTCAAAAATCATACCATTATATTTAACTTGAAAAATCAACTGTATTATGGAGTGTCTATACTTAAAATCTTAGTTATATACTATGCATGACATATTTTTAATAAAATAGCATGCTAGATGCATTTTCTATTGATGTGTATATTCAACACTTCTGTAAAATACATGTGTTAGTCTAAAAAATATATTCTATGAAGTTTTTATTCCAATTACTATGTACTTTATCTCTTTTTTCTCTAAAAATGCCCCCTTTTTCTACTCCCTTAGCTAATACCTTCATTCTTAAGAAAGACAGATTAAGAAAGAAAATGAGAGAGTGGGTGAGACGAAGAGTGAGAGAGACAGAGATGAGCGGGGTTGCACGGTGAAAGATAAAAGTAAAATGGTAAAAAAAATTCAACTAAATGTCTCATGATGTATAGTTGAATGACTTAACAACTGCAAGTGAAACTCTGAACTAAGGGAGCTGGATCACTAAAAATAATGAAAAAAATGAAATGGAACACTTATGTTATTACCCTAACATCAGGCCTCTAGATGTAATTTACATTTTCAAAATTTTATCAATATCTCCTTTCAGGGAAGAAAATCAACATAAAAAATTGTGTATCTCCAAACCTATTTCAATTAGTATTAAAAAATACTATTTTAATTAGATTAAGCAATTTTTATAAAGATTAAGTAAAATTAAATCAACTAAAACAACAAAAGAAATAATTTTCTTTTGATGTTGAAAAGGAATAAATTAAGGACAAAAAATTTGAGTAATTTCTTGCTGATGAAGGGTTTAAAAGTTAGGAGCTCACAACTTATTTAGTTGAAATTTTAAAATAAGAGTGTTAGATTTTTTTAATCTTTATTTGTAAATTTTAATATAAAAAGTAATTTTATATAAACTATAATACTGAGAATTAACTTAATTTCATATCTAATATATTTTTAAATAATAAATTTATTTTATTTAAAAAAATTATTTCATGTATATATAATAACATATTTTTCCTTCAATTTAAAAATAAGTCTCTAATTAAACAATATAAAGAATTCCTATCAAAAAAAAAAAAAAACCAATAAACAGAATTGAAGAAATCTATTGGGCCAACCCATTCCAATGAAATATATGGATTCAAGCCCAGCATCATCAAATTGCCTTCAATTCACTTCCTTCTACAATTTCAACTTGACTTCTTCCTAGAGCGGTCAACGATTTGATGCAAGATTGAATTAAAGATTTTCGATTCTATTTCATTTTGATCCAAAATATGGACAATAAAAGTTTCGTTCGAGCTAGCTAGGCTTGGCTTGTTTATTACCGATTCAATCTCGATCAAACTTTTGATTATTTCTCGATCTTTCAGTTAAAATATTAGATATAAATATCTTTATTTATTCAATCAAATTAAATTATGTTACCCATCTATATCTAATAGTAATTTGAAATAAAAATAAAAAATTAATCTATAATCAATTGTGAAGAAAATTCTAGTATAGTTATTCATTAAGTTATTTTAAAAATATAACATACAAAAATAAGTGATATATATAAGTTTCTTTTTAATCAATTTGATTTTGAGTTGACTATGTTCGATCCTACATCGGCTCATCATTAAAAGTTTCGAGTAATAAAAACAGCTCGTCAGTCAGCCCACTTCATCAATTCGATTAAATTTTTGATCTTCGAGCTAAGTTGACGTCCTTCTTCCATCTACTAGTATTCATTCTTTACACAAATAGAAGAACGAGAGATAACTGGAATTAAAGTCACCATGAACTTAGAATGCATATGTATCATAAGATCTACTGCCGGAAAGAAAATGAAGCTGACGATCGAACAGAAAAGAGGGAAGACAAATTAAGAACTTGTTTAAAGGGCAAGAATAATACTGGCTATGGCAGAAGTTGTCCTCTTGAGGAATTAGCATCACTCGTCCCTGGTCCCATAAAGGGGCAGCTCGCAAGAGAGATCACTGAAATCATAGCTGTTCAGCTCGAACAAATCAGAGCTTGAGTCACTCTCATTACCTCTCTCTCCCCTCTCCTCTTCCTCTGATCTCCTCCCCCTCCCTTTCTCTCTGTTCAACTCATCTTCCTCTTCTCCCTTGCTTTTCCTTCTCCTCCCAACATCACTGTCAATATATTTTTTGGCCTTCTCCTCCTCCTTCCCCTTCTTGTTCTTCTTGTTCTTGCAAGCGGTTTGCTGAAAAAGAGAGTAAAGAAAGCTGGCAAATCTGCCTCCAGGAGTGACCGGATGCTTGAAATTCTTCTTCTCCTTCCTCATGGAGATCTTCTGATCAGGCTTAGCGATTTGCTCTTCGGGAGGAAGAACGGGTTTTAATGGGAGTTCAAAGCTCTTTCTTGTGGTGTTTATTTGAGGAGGGAATGTGCTGCTTGAAAAGCTGAAGTGAACCCATTCGATGCCTCCGGAGAAGTACTTTGTCGCCTCGAAGACGTCGAGCTCGCCTGAGTCTCTCCGCCGCCGGCAGGATGAAGTCATGGCCGCGTGTTATATTTTTACGGTGTCGATTAATGTTCAATAATGCTAGTCAAGAATGCAGAGGGGAGGAATATATATTACATTCCATTATATTATATTATATTATATTATATTATATTATATTATATTATAGGGATAATTATCTACATGCCACACAATTTAGTTTTATTTATGCTTTACCCATCCATTTTTAGTTAATTACGTCATGCACACTCAAAACATTACAAAATCTTACATACACAATTTGAGTTAAAACTTAATCAAAATCTATTTGAAAAAAAATATTCTATTAGTAAATCATTAAAATTATATTTTTATTTTTAATGGTACATATTTTTCTCTTCCTCAATACTACACTTATAAAACGCTGATTTGTCCTATAATCAATTCACGTCGTGGATGTCTCCTTCCTTGCCGCCACCTAAACATTAAGGTTTTAGAATTTTCACTCAAAATATATTTAAATATACTTAAAATAATATGATGAACGGCTCAGATTTTTGTAATCTAACTATAGTTAGGTTATTGAAAAATTATGATTACTCATTATAATAAAAATAAATTAAAATGTGTGTATGTAAGATTTTATAATGTTTTGAGTGTTCATAATGTAATTAACTAAGAATGGATGGGTAAGAAATAAATAAAACTAAATTGTGTGACATGTAGCTATATTATATTATATTAGAGCTCTTGAGTTTGGATTTAGAGAATATTTTAAATATTTTTTCTTGAAAATATAAAGAAATAATCTGTATTGGGCAAATTATCCATAGTTCCCAGTGCACTATAAATCGTTATGCATGGGTTCTTTAAATTCTATTGTTTGTTTGGTGCACGTATATATTCTATAGCATATCTTAATGGCTGAAATATTTTTATAAAATTATTTAATTATCTCTTATTATTATTTCATAAATATATAACACATTAAATGAGAGTAAAATTTAAAATTCATATTAAAAAAATTAATGAGAACAGACCAAACTATGATAAAACCTTCTATATATATATATAGAATTATTAACTAAATTTCTCATTTCTCAAAAAAGAAAAAGCCAAAAGCTTATGTATGGAGATTAAAAGAGCTCTCTAGTATACCATTATTCTTATAAATTATCTATGTACACTTGAGATTAGATCGTTTTATTTTTAAATTTTTTTATAGCTAGCTCCAATTATTTCGAACTAATGTATTAATATGACAAAAATCTAATGTATTCTGCTTATTTTTTTATAGCATTAAAGCTTTGTTGTTGTTCTTAATGATTTAGTTGACTTTCTTAGCTAGCTGCTGTGAGGTGCGTGATATCGTCATGTCTTCTATTGGCTTTTCGGTGTCAGAGATACATATAATTTGTCCTACTAATATTTTGATTTTTGGTCGTTGACTCTATCTAGACGTCACGTGAATCTCACCGTTGACATCTTCCATTATAGGCTATTTTTTGCAAGATCGACAAATACTTAGTTGTTTATCCAAGTTCATCATGAGATTGACTTCTGATCATTTGCTTTTGACGTTTTGAATTATTTGACTTTTGATGTTATTTAATTTATTCCTAAAGTATGTGCAAGTATTTGGATTAACATCTTTTGCTTTAATTCTATCATATTAGCCAATTGAAAAGGACGATTAATGCAGCTCAATTATATTAAATTGTTTGTAAGACGAAAATATTTTTTGGAATGCCTTTATTTTATTGGTGTGCAGGTTTGAATTCTTATGTAGCATTGAAAAGGGCATTGTACCTAGCTAGTCTCATTTATCTCATAAGGTTTTATGATGATTATAGTGTGGTTTTGTTAAAATGTGATTTGAATAATAATTAAATAATTCTAATTATAAGAATTATTTGTTAAGTTGTTGAGATTTTTATGAAAATCAGATACAGAATTTATTATAAGCTACTTCTATAAATACGGGATGATCAGGTAAGCTGAAAAAATTGGAGAAAGAGAAATAGAGATCAAAAGGGGATTATCAGGATTTCTGGTGGAAGGCTGCAAGTTCTCAAACTTTTTCTTAGGAAACGTGAATAGTTAATTCACTTGGATATTTTCAACAGTGATTTCTCTTGGATCTTCTTTATCGGCTACAGAGGTGATTTCGTAGGAATCTGGAGGCGATTATCTGAGGCTCAAGGAGCAATTTGATTATCTAATCTGAAAGAAAAAAAGATTCAATTTTTGTATCTCGTCTGAGATCGAGAACCAGGTGATTAGTGTAAGATTCTCTTTCTATCTGATTTTCTACATAATAAAGTCTCTCTCTGCTCTCTCCGTGGATGTAGAAGGAATACCTCCGAACCACGTAAATCTGGTGTTCTTATGGTTGCTTCTTTTTTTTATTATCATTATTTCTCATACTTATCTGGCACAATTTATTTGACTAACTACATGTCTGGCGATCCGAATTTTCCGCTGCGTATTATTTCACAATATGGTTCATCTCTTTGATTTTGATGCATTTTGTAACCAAATTTTTAAAATAAAAAAATTAATGTTGTTTGATCATAACAAATGGCTGAAATTAAAGGAGAAACATTTTTGAAACTAAGGGTGGATCTCTCAGCACTCAGCTTTTTCTAAAGTAGGAAAATGATGGGAACTTTAATTTACAATTGAATAAAAGACAGCCATATGCGTGGAGTGCTTGGGATTTTATTAATCGATGGTGATCACCAACTGTTACGGAGCGCACTTGGATGCATGTAAGCCCCACTGCACAAACGGAGGTCACTTATCAGATGTCAAATGGTAGTCTGTGATCTGTCTGCACCCAATAACTTCTAATTCATATGAGACGTTCTTTATAATTATGTTGTCAATAAAAAATGGAAAACATAAATATTATAAATATGCATTTAACTCTCTTTAATAAGTTTTTTAAGTTTGTAAAGTATGAAACTTTTGATTTACGATTTTGAATATTCGATATATACTTATCATAGCGAGCTTTAAGAAATTAAACTAATAGCTTGCAAAGTTAAAAAATAACTGAAACCAAAACTTTAGCATATGAGAACTTACCTCATACATGATGGGAAAGTCAATGGGTTTGAATGATTCATCAATTTAAAATCTGATAAAGAGTACTTGATTTATTTTTTTAACATAATTCTCAATTTACTCGGGGTTGACTCGATTGAGGTTTAAGACAACTAGAAATTATAGTTAAGTCGAGTAAGCTCAAACTGATCATAATCAATCTGTGCTCGAATGAAGGCAAGCTCGTGTGGTGCCTCGCCAAACTGGAATCTCATTGTCCTCACCACTAGAATATCTGTGCATTCCAGAAATCTAAAGATAACGACATTAATGAAAGCTTCGTGGGTGGACCATTAATATTTAATTTTTTTAAAACATCAAACAACTTATTAGGGTTTTTATTGTAAATTATGTTTAGATCCCCTAAGTATTGAAGCTCTTTCTTTTTTATTCACAATTTTCAAACTAATCTTTTCCTCTCCTCTCCATCCCCATTGCTCACTTCTCTCTATCTCTAGTGCTTACTTTCCACCACCTCCCGTCTAGCTTGAGTACACAAAGTTGATTGGCAGATTGAGAGAAGGATAAATTGGGGTGACAACGATCCGAGTTCAAGCCAAGCTAAGTATAGCTCAAACTCGCATTCGAGCTGACTCGAATCTTCATTGAAACAATTAAAACCTCTTAAAAACTTAAGTTTGCTAGGATTTGAGATAGGATTAACTATACCCAAGCTAAGTCGATCCAATCTGATCTTAGCACTTAGCTCAATTCAATAAACTAGAGTGCAGCTTGATTTGAACTAAATATCGATCAATTATCAATCTTAAAGTTAAACTCTCACACATGAGAACAAAAGTTTGAGTATTTTAATTCCACTAAAGGATAATGTGAATATGAAGACAAAGTAAACAAATAAAAAACTTTGAAGGAATGCAAAAATTCTTTTCCTCGAGATCTCAAAGGCTTTTAAAATCTCAGGAGTCGTTGTATGCATAGGAAATTTAAACATTATTTCTTTTGCCCATCATTAATTTTAATGTACTTCCACAATAATATAAAACGCTTGAGAAATTACATGCAGGCTTAAATTTGAACGGCAAGTTGATAACACAGGGCTTGGAGTTGATTTCAAGCGAGTCGAGCTTAAATAAAAATTAAAATTTTTTATTTTAAGTAGAATTTAATTTAAATTTATTAAAAGCTTTAAAATTTTGAGATAATTTTAGAGTTGAACCGAGAATCATTATAAGTTATATTTTTATATTAAAATATAATATGAATAAATTCACTTTTAAATTTTATCTATGTTTTTTTTTATATTACCATTTTTATGTAAAATACTATAAAAATATATCAATCATACTTTAAAAATTTTTAATATATATATTTATACATATATCGAGTTGATTATGAGTTAAATTAATTTTATTTCAAGCAAAAAAGGGAGTCAATTCTGAATTACGTAAAATATAAGCGTGCGTTAAGCGAGTTTCGATCTTCGCGTAACCGATAATAATAATATAGCAGAATTTGGTTGTTTCTTGGAGCATTATAATAAAAATTTAAACAACTTTCCTTCAAAATATTTATTTTTTAAACATTATATATATATATATATATGTATATCTGGTTATCAAAATTATGATAAAATCATTTAAATTCAGCTTAGAAGATATACATATTATAATTACGAAGATAAACGGTCGATTGGTCTAAATTAGAGGAACGTGGCTTTAGTTAATGTCATTGAAAGTGCCTAAAACTGTGGGCCACCGCATTGTTTAGTGGGCCTGGCCCAAATCCCATAGTGATTTTTGGATTTAGTGAGAAATTGCTTTTAGATCCCTGTAGTTGATAGCCGTTGCAGTTGGATTTTTGGTTTGACTAAGGATTTTTCTATTACAGTTGGATTACACCAAGACTCGGCTTTAAGTCCGTATCTTTTTATTTTGATTATGAAAGTCATGATGAACATATCCAAGATGAAGTGCTTTAGTGTATGCTCTTCGCAGATGATATTGTCCTTATTGAGAAAACTAAAAAGGGAGCTAAAGCGAAACTAGAGCTTTGGAGGAATGCTCTAGAATCTAAAGGTTTTTATCTAAGTAGATCTAAAACTGAATATATATAGTGCATATTTAGACAAGAAAGAAACACTTATATTGAAAATGTAATAATTGGTGATCAAATTGTCAAGAAAAGTGAGCGCTTTAGATATCTTGGATCAGTTATACAAAATGATGGCGAAATAAATAATGACATTATTAGCAGGATTCAAGCATGATGAGTAAAATGAAGAAATGCTTCTGGCGTGTTGTGCGATAGAAAAATTCCATCCAGAATTAAGGATAAATTTTATAAAACTGTAGTAAGACCAGCGATAATATATGATACTGAATGCTGGTCTATAAAGAGAAAATATACAAATAAAATAAATGTTGCAGAAATAAAGATGCTAAGGTGGATGTGTGGATATACACGAAAGGATGGAATGAGAAATGAGTATATCCGAAAGAAAATTGGTGTTGCACCAATTGAGGATAAACTTAGAGAAAGTCAGCTTAGATGGTTTGGACATATAAATCGTAGGCTGATTGAAGCTCCAGTTAGAAAAATTGAGTTATTGAATTTTGCCTATGTACAAAAAGGAAGAAGAAGACCAAAGAAGAAATGACAAGAAACTATAAGGACTGCTTTTAGTTACTTAGACTTAGATAAGAATTTGGTAACTGATAGAGCACAATGAAAATAAAAAATTCATATAGCCGATCCTACCTAGTGGGATTAAAGCTTAGTTGTTATTATTATTGTTGTAGTAGTTGATAACCATTGCAATTTAGTCTATCATTTTGAAATTACTCCCTTAACGTGGCTGACGTGTTCAATAGGTTGTGGTATTTAGTTAAGTGATTGTCCTATATTAGGAAATAAAAAAAAGTTATAGATGTTTATAAAATTCATTTTTATAAATTTAATAATTTGGTAAAAAAAATAAGCAGATGGGCCTTTTACTTTAGTGGGCCTGTTTTTTTAATCCTAACATAAATTTTATCTAAAAATAATAATTTTATTTCACATCCAATACAAATAAAAATATTAAAATTAAATTTATTCATATTTTATATATTTTTTAATATTAAATTAAATTTCTTTCTTATTAAATTTATAAAATAAAATATTTTTTCATGTCTAAAATTCAACGCTCAAACTAAATGAGCGTGTCAAGTCAAAAAAATTATTTTTGCTATCTAGTTTTTTTTTGCAATTAGAATTTTTTGATTTCAATATATAATTTTGGTAAAAAGTAGTTTGTTAAAATTTGTAAAATTTAAAAATATGTATCTTAATTTTAAATATTAATTTCAAATATTTTTGACTATTAAATTAAAATAAAATTAGTATTTATAAATATCACATATTTTTTATAATTTTATATTATGAGAATTTCGTAATTTTATTTATATCTCATAGGATGCAATATTTCAAAGTCTTTTTTTTTTTATATTTCAAAGTCTTTTATTTGTTCTTCATTTAAATCAATTATGAATGAAAAAAATTATATTTGATTTCAATTCAATTAGGAATGAAAAAATTATATTTGATCTCAATTGAACTTGATTTCAGTCAAAATAAATTTAATTTCTTAATTAATTTTTTTAGTTTTCAGCAATATCTTTAGATATGAATGAAAAAAATTATATTTGATCTCAATTGTTTAAGGTTTAAGGTTGATATCAGCTAAAATATACTTAGCTTTTAATTAATTTTTGAGTTTTCATGAAAAATTTTAAATATAAATATATCTATTCATTCAATTAATTTAAATTATAATTGTTCAATTTTAATCTAATAATTTAAAATAAAATAAAAAATTTAATTTAAATTTAATAAAATTAAAAATAATTATAGAAATTTTTTTAATATGATTAGTTATAAATATAAATATATATTAATAATAAACTATAAACCTAAATTTAGTTCTACCAATATCAAGTTTCGTTCACATTCTCTCCTTTATTCTACACTGTGACCTCGTCAAGGCTGACGTTAAGTTTAGTTCGAGCTAGTTGGCCTTAACTCAAACACAAATATTTTAAATTTTAGTCAAAATTAAATCAATTCAACTAAAATGTATTTGATTTCGAGATAAATTTAACTTAATTTTAAATTTTATTTTTTGATTTAAATATTCATTTTACATATACTATATATTATACATAAATATTATGTTCTATATATTATATATGTATTTATACATTAATTTTTCAATATATATTGTATATAAAATATTTATATATATAAAATATCTTAAATATATGAGTTTTTTAACAAACATCAATAAATCATAAATGCATATCATTATACAAATATTGAATCAATTATGAGTTAAATTAATTTTATTTTGAGTTAGTTAATTTTGATTTATAAGAAAATAGAACCTAATTTCACTTGAATAAAATAGAGCAAGTCTATCTTAGGCTTTGGGCTAAACAGTTTCATACTTCTAAAACTCTCTAACGAGAAAAACTCTAATTTTTGCACATTTTCGATCACATGGTCTCTCTTAACTATCAGATTCAAAACATACTTGGAGCCAAATGTAATCAATTAATTTGATATAATTAAATGTCAATTTAGTTTAGAATATTCATAAAAAAATTTCTACGATTTATTATTTAAAATTAAAATGTATAGATGCTTAAAAAAAACTCTCTAAATCAATAATTATGTTGATTTTATTAGATGAGTAAAAATTATTAGCTACAAAATTTAACGTAAAAGAATTGAAAAATGTTGAGATAAATGTGTAACTAGTATTAGAGTCTTTTATTTTATCAAAAGAAAAATATCTTTTTTTTTACTTAGTATTATGACGAATATATGAGTATCAATATGTTGTAGTAAACAAATAAAAATAGGAAAAAAATTTGAGACAAATGCCAGCACATTTATAAAAGCAAGAAAAAATTGGCACTTAAATGGCCAATGCAGGTCTCGAACCTGCGACCTTCGCGTTATTAGCACGACGCTCTAACCAACTGAGCTAATAGGCCAATGGTTTAAGCTTCTTCTTAATAAGTATACATGAATAAGGGATGATGCATCAATTTATCCCTGCAGGAACTCTTAAACACCTGTTTCGTTTATGCTCAAGTTAAATATAATTATTTTTAAAAATAAAAATAAAATAATTTATATAATTCTCAATATATCAATTAATTTTATTTAATATTCTCACAATTAACTAACTTTATTTTTCATCATATATATATAAATTATATTTTTTATATAAAAATTAAAAAAATGGCCATACAAAACTTTGGTATGAACCAAACAAGGGCGAGGCTGTTTGGATCAATGGATTAGCTTAACCCACCAAACACCATTTGAGATCTCTAAATGTAACTTAGAGTATTTAATCCCGCTTCACCTCTGTGCACCGTTTACCCTAGTGGTAAGCTACCTCATGCTTGTAGCTGGAGTGAGCTGCATATCCATCTTCCACTACTCTGTGTCTTCTTTCTCTTCCTTCTCCGGCCTTCGATGAGGCTAATCTCAAGCCAATCTCCCTCCTTTTTCCTCCGCTATGCAAATTCCTTCACTTTTTCTTTTGGGCTTTGACGAGATACTCAACCTGATCTCCCTCCACCTTCTTCCCTAATCTTCTTCTATTTCTTCTTCTGTGGGCTTTGGTAAGGTTTTCCTGTATGATCTCCATCCCTTTTCTTCTACATTGTAACCCCTCTTGGGATCTACTTTAGTTTCACGGTCTGTAGAGCAGTTAGAGGTGTAAAGAGAATTTTTTAATTTTGCTAGATGATTCGAACCTCGTATTAGCTATTGATGAGTGGGTTTTCATAGCTGCAGTAATTATTTTTTCTTTTATTGAGTTGATTGAATATTTACAACTTTTGTTTTTCTTTTATTAATTTATTAATTATGCATGATGGACTTAGTAGTTTCTATTAAAGCTTATTAATTAGATCATACATTAGAAGTTTATTGTTTTTATATTTATTAATTAGAACTTGAACTTGAAAGGTATATAACTATATTTTTTTTATTTATCATCTTATTTTATTTGCTATCCTAAGTTAAGTTATTAAATTGCAAAACAAAATATATAGTTATCCCTGATTATCATCTAAATAAAAATCCTACTTAAATCACTTATCTCAACTGAAATAAATTATTAATAGGAGTAAGCTACCTCAGATTAACTTATCTTACCCTCGATCCAAATAACCTCTAACGTTCACGACTAACTAGCTCCAACCTAGGAGGCGGATCCACGTGTAGCTTAGGCGGTAAAATTTCGCTCTCAAGTTCCTGGAAAAGATTATAATGTAATAATATTTTAATTAATTTGTTATAAATTTCATATTATATTTTCTTATTACATTCCTATAATTGCTCAATTAAGGCTTTCTCATTCCTTCATTATAAGTTTTAAATTTTTTAGTATTTTTACAATTAAATATGATTTTGAAATTTTATAATATTATTGCAAATAATTTATTTGATCTCCCTATCTAAAGTCTTAGCTCTGTCGCTGAAGCCTCCAAAACTAAATATCATTACTGTCAACATCATAATTATATTCAAAATTGAATTAAACCGTCCAAAGATCCCCACTTGGATCACCCAAATTGTCTTCGACGAGACAACGGTGTTGTGAGAGGAATAAAGAAGAGCTTATGCTGCCTAAAACAAGCTCATGATCAGAATAGTACTAGAAGTTTGACTTGTTTATAGTCGAACGAATAACTGGAGAACTTTCTCATATTCACATACTTTTGTACAACTACTAAAAAAATATTTTGAGTAAATTCAACAGTTTACTTGCCCTTTTATACTTATCGTATATTAAATTTATTTAATTAAACATATGCTCTTATATAATTATTCATTAATATATCGAAGTATTAACTCAACTGATTTCTTATCGTTATACAACTATTTATATAACTCGAAGTAATTAAAATCATCATTTTGAGGGCAAAGTGAAGTAATAATTCCAACAATTGGCCATCATGCACCCTATAGTGCGCCTTTCTCATAGCATAAGCTCTTCCCTTGATTTTACAGCCCACCCTTCCATTGGCATATAACAAAGTGGGAAAATGATTGCAATCTAAACAAATAAAAAGAGTCTTTGAATTTATTTTTTATTTTTTATTTGGTAGTAAGATCTTGATTTGATATCAATGCAATCTACACTCCAATATAGCATGCTGATCATTTTTGGAGCTGTTTGTATGACGTGATAAAGTCGAAACTCGAGTCATAGAGAAATGATCAAGTTAACGGGAAGAACGATCGGCTATCTAGATGTCTCAGATCAATTATTAGTGGAATTTAAGTAGAATAGATAAAGTGAAGGAATACATCTAATATATCATGTGATCTTAAAAGAAAATTTATAAAATAATTGTAATATTAATAATATTTTATGGTATTAAATGCTGACTTATAAAGTAGAAACATACTAATAGAATAGGTGTCACAGAAATGAAGATGCTAAAGTAGATCAGTAGATATATACAAATGAAAAAGATGAGAAATGTATATATACGAGAGAAAATAAAAACAGCTTTAATTTAGAATAAAAGAGAGTTGATTTAGATGGTTTAGACATATAAATCGTCAGCCGATAAAAGCTCTAATAAAAAAAAATGAATTATTAAATATTGACCGTGTAAAAAAGGGAAGACGAAAGTCAAAAATAATATAACAAAAAAACTATAAAAAATGATCTTACACAATTACAATTAAAAGATAATTTGTTAATTGATAGAGTGCAATGAAAATAAATAATTTATGTAGCCTACAACCTCAACTACAGGAGTAAAGATTTAATTGTTATTATTGTTGTTGTTGTTTGATATAATTAATTTTAGCTTAGAATAAAATAAGTTTATGAGTTATATAATATATAGATTTTAATATTAAATTAATAATATTATATAAATTTTAATATTATAATTAATTTTATTTCATAATCTACTTAAATTTTAAAATAAAAACTAACTTTATTTTCACATACTATATGCATTCAAAAAAATTAACATTATTTGAAATATTTCACAAATATAAAAATTAAGAAAAAACAAATCCATGGTTTTCTTTTATTTTAATTAAGAATAATCTTATAAACAAATAACTCATTAGTTTATGTGTTTGGAAATTATATTAAAGATTTGATTGATGTGTGTGATGCTTTGTTTTGAAAATCATGTACCAACAAAATCTCTATGTTTAAGTATAATTCATAATCACCTTTTTTTTTTTGTTATACATCAGTATGTTTAAAGATTATTTTATATTTTATATTGATAAAAATTAAATATTTTTTGAATATGTCATATTAATTTCTCTTGGGATCAAAATTAGTGTTATGGTGAGTTGGTGACATCAAAACTTCCTCTCCTTTTTCGATTTCGCTATATCCAATAAATACTATCTATTCTAAGGGGTAATTACATAAATATAATAATAAATAATTTATCATTTTATATATTAATCAATTATATTTAATAAATTAAATTATACACATCACAATATAAAAATTTTCTTCAAATTACAAATGTAATGTGTTCATTATAATAATACGTTATTTCCTCTTTCTCTTCCTTCTCTCCTAATTTTTCAAAAATATTAGATATTTTATTCAATAATAATGAAATGAATATAACATAAAAATATAAATATCATCTATATATATATATATATATATATATAAGAGAAATTAAATATATGCTATAGTAAATTTATTATTATATATATTATTTCTTCATAAATTACATGACACATCGTAAAATATTTAAAATTACATTCATACTTTAATGTTGGTAAGTTTAATATAATAAATTTAAGTTTATAGTAAACACTATATAATAAAAATATGCATAATATAATTTATCAAAAATAGATAATTATTATGTAAAATAATAAATTTATTATAATATATAAAATACTATTCTTGTATAATAAGATACTTTTATTTATTAAATTAGAAAAAATGATTTAATTTTATTTATTAAACAATATATGGACAACCATTAGGCCATCTCACAAGATTTTTTTTTTTTTTTTTTGGCTGTGACCGATTATTGATCCTCCATTTGAGAACCTTTTTCCATTAATTAAGAAATAAAGATCAATTAATTTTAAAAAATTGATTAATTTTATAAGTAGTTTGCAAAATAAATATGAAATAATAATTAGAAAATTCTGTAGTTATTATGATTTAATCAGGCTTGTAAGACGGGCCAGCCCAAAACCCAACCTGAATTTGCTGGGCCCATGCTTTTAAGCCCGCATAATTTTTATGGGTTTTTTTTTAATGTTAAATTAGCCCAAATATATGTCAGTGTTACCGGCAAATATATAAATATATTTTTTAAAAAAATACTGTGCATCCCTCATAACTTATTAATAAATTAACTAATCATCATTTAAATTTTTAATGCACTAAATTATCTAAAAGTCTATTAAATAATTCATTAAATTAAAATATTAAATAACAATTGGTCAATTTATTTATCAATAAAATTTTATATAATTGCCATTCATTATAAATAGCTGTAATATAGATCTCAAATTTAAGAAATAATTACATATACGGACTCAAAATTGTCTTTAGGTTTAAATCAACTGAGAAATATGAAAATTACAAATTATCATATATCTTGAAAATGAAGATATTTAATTTCAAGTTGTATTTACTTTAGTTTTTAATCTTGTTTTATTATTTAGATATTTCTTTTGCTTATAATTTATATATTACATATAATTTTTTTATTAAACCTTCATATATTATATATGTGCCTATAAATAATTTTTTTAAAATATATAAGTTATATAACAAATTTATTTACATAACTTTTCTTAATTAATATACATCAAGAAAAATTTTGCATATATATTATTATACTATCATCGAGTTGATTATAAGTTTAATCAATTTTATTTCAAGCAAGTTGATTTGAAGTCATAAAATAATAAGTCAAATTCTATTCAAGTAAAATAGAAGCAAGTTTTGAATAAATTTCGAATTTTCGGTATATTCTTCACCTTTAATCAGGTGATAGATAAAATTTGTAATTAAAGTGTAATTTTACATCAAAATTGGCCAATAAGTAAAATCATTTTTTTGATTAAAATGAGCACAAAATCAACTACAAAAGAAGCATACATAAATATTCAAAATTTTAAATCAGTCATAATTTTTATGTGTTTTATTATCATAAAGTAAGAGAGTAGCACTAGCACAATTTCAGCTGTCATAAAAATTAATTCACATAATATGTAAAATTATTATATTTACTCATTAGGTTATATTCAAAATATAAATATTATGTTAAAAATACTCTAAATATATTAATATTACTCATTCTAGTATTTGTTTGATATTTAATTTTTAACTCAATCTAATTATTATTGTATTAGCTATCAATCATGATTTATTCATATAAATATTTTTAAATAAATAATAAATATTAAATTTTAGTAATATAATAATATTGGTAATATTACTTTTGTAATTTAGTAATATGTGATATTACTAATATTTTTAAATCATTGAATAATACTTAATGTGTTAATGTGTTATAATATTTTTAAAATAATATTTATATTTTTGAAATTTAATAAGTATGTAGAAAAGCATCATGTGTGACGTATGTAATCCTTAAAAAAAAAATAAAAAAGAAAAGCCATACATATCAGCTCATATCCACCATCAACTCTACACTCTACATTACGGGCCGTCCGATTTCGGCCCCAAAGGAGACGAGCTCTGAGTTCAGCTTGACATCAGGTACTTGCTTAGGAACACCGAACAGCCGGATCGTCCATAAGAGCTCGACACCTAGCATCGTCAGATGGCACTTGGCAGTGATCGGGCCCCGCACGAAATCGGTGCAGAAGTCAGAAAGGAGAGTTGAGCTTGTGCCCTTGCCAGCCATGACTGAGTTCCCTCAGTACGCACGCAGCAGGTCCTAAGATGAGCCTCGGGAAATTGGTCCAATGGACTCCAATCCGTACCTACGTTTCGATCATCCACTGGATGCGGCCGTGGACCCCGATCCGCGCTTACTACTTTCGCGACACGTGGCCAAGTGGGATGATTTTCCAGTTGTGGGCTTTTCCAGGATGTCGCCAGCCCTGAATCATCACTAAATATCACGTCAGCACTAGGAAGTCGGAATTTCTAAAATGGNTATATATATATATATATATATATAGAATCTCCGTCTATTAGAAAAAAACAAATTCTCTGTTTACATCTCAATTGTGCAGCAGTGCTAATAGAGTAATTTATTTGGTTTACTAGGCTTAATTTGACACATCAAATTGTATAAAAATTTAATTATTAAAATTTAATATTTTGATATCATACACACATAAAAAAAAAATTACATACAAATAAATAAATTATTAATCTGATATACTGACCATTAAATTATTTAAAAATTATTATATTTACTACATATATGTCATGATTTTATAATATGAATTTTAAATATAACGTAATTTTTATATGATTTTAATAACTAATATATTTAAAATTTAGATATCAACATATAAAATTGGTAAATTTTATTCATATTTATGTAATTATTCACAAAAAATGATATGACATTTATCAAAATAATAATTAATTTTATTTTAGATCATTCTTAATAAAAAATATTCACATCTAAAATTAACTTTAATTTTATTAAAATTAATTTTTATAAATAAATATTAGAGATTTTAAATGTTGCACAATTGCAAATTTTATGTAAAATGAAATTTTTTTTGATATTTTATGATAAACAAAATTATATAGAAAAAATTGTTCAAAGAACTCAAATATTTAAAAAAACATATTGTCCAATAATTATAATATTAATTTTTAGTGTGTTCTTGCTGGTATGATTCCTTCCAAATATCACACATTTAATTTTATTAACTTGTAAAATTTGATAGAATGATTTTTGAAAGTAATAATTATTTAGTCCATATCAACTTTTTGTTAAGATGTAATTATTTATTTGTAATTATGATTAGTTTTTTTTATCATAGCAATCATAATTAAGTTATATTATTAATTAGTTAGAATATTTTTATAGTATTTTAAATATATATATTTATATTATCTGCATTTTTTGATATAGATATTATGAAGAAAAATTACTTTGATTTTATTAACCTTTTGTTGTATAAATCGGTGCTTTTAAAGATTTTGATTTTGACTTCTACTAAATTAGAAGTTAATTATTCTTTTTAAAAATATTACGAAAAAAATGCTTTAATATTAAAATTTTATATAATCAGTCAGGAATTCATGTTTTATTGTTAATTCATATATAGGAGAAATTCTCTTTTAATCAAAAAAAAGGAATTCTCTGAATTATATAAATTCTATAATTTTTTAAGATATTTGCACACTACTCGTTATGCTGTAATTCGCAGGATAGGCTGGTGGCATGAGTTTTACTGATTCACCATTGACTTCACAGTGTATCGGCTCTTAACGTGTCTTTGAACAGTTGGTGTAGTGTTAGAATTAACTTGTGTTCTAAAAAAACAAAAAAAAAAAAAAAAAAACTTGTGTTCTATAAAAAAAATAACTTGAGAATTTATATTAAAAATGAAAAAATAGAAAAATTATTTGCCTTCAATATTGTAAATTTTTTCTTACATATTTTTCTTTTTTTCAAAATTTATTCTGACCAGTGCCGCACTTTAATCTTAAATAATACGTATATATATTATTTAAATTACACATAAAATAAATAAAAATATATATAAAATATTTTATAAGTAGACTATTATTAGTTGAATTCAGTCTCATGAGTAACTCATTAGTTACTTCATTACTGTAATTTAGTCATCACCAGATACCATATATCTATCACCAATATGGGTCAGCTATGATCTATAATTATATTGTCAACTACTTTTGACGATCATGCTGTCTGACGCCATCTATCAGATGTTACTCATTGCCACCACCAACTACCACTATAAGTATTTTAGTCAGATTTATAATTATTTGATTATAAGATATAATAATAAAAATTATTGTTATAATATTAAAAATTGTAAAATGTATTATTTATGCATAACTAAATTTTAAATAATTATTGATGTGTAAATATAATTTTTTTAAAAATCACATGTATAATTGTCCTTAAAAAAATTAATTTGTGAATTCATATTATTAGCAACAACGAACAGTACATTCTATTAAATTGCGCGTGATGTGATTTGCCCAAGAATTGCGTGTGGAGACCAATCATGGACAGTTATAATCTACACAAAATTAAATGAGTTGGATCCGATCCCAGAGATTGGAGAAAATATTGGGTTCGAAGAGCTACGTTAACTTTTCGTACACTAATTAAATGACGACAACTGACAGAGAGCGGGCCAATAATAACTATGCGCTATAATCAATGTATTGGTTATAGACATAAATTTACTTGTTATAGATATAAAAATATTTGTTATAAGTATAAATATATATAAATGTGCTTGTTATTAGAATTATAAGCATAAATGTACTTTTTATTCTAATAATAAGCATATTTATATATATTTATGCTTATAATAAGCACATTTATGATTATAATTCTAATAACAAGCATATTTATATATATATGTTTATAATAAACACATTTATGCTTATAACAAACATCTTTATCTTATAATAAGTACATTTATGTCTATAATAAGCATCTTTATACTTATAATAAGTACTTTTATATCTATAATAAGCATATTGTTCATAATGCCTAGCTGTAGTGGGCTTTATAATTAATTTCAAATTTTTTGAAATTTTGATTTTAGTATTTAAAATTGTAAATTAAAGCACTGCAGTTTTATATATCTTTTTTCAGAATTTTGCTTTTTTATTTGTATTTTTTAGAAAAAAATTATAAAGTTTGAATTTTTTTATCTAATTTAAATTATTTATATATTTTAAAAAATTATTATATTATTCTATCATTATCAATATTTAGAATAATAACAACAACTAAATCATTAAGCCACAAAGTATGATCAGTTATTTAAATTTTTTATTTTTATTACACATTATTAAATAATAAAAATTTTTATTTATCTAACGTAATTTCGTAAAAAATTCATATTATAATTATTTGACTAGTTTCATATTAATTATCGACTGCATAATATAACCTTCTGTCGACAATAACACGTTCATCACTATTATTTTAATTTTTAATAAAATTTAAAATTTAATTTTTTTCTTATTTTTTATTTTTTCCACTTAAAAATTTTTAAAAATAAAAATATTAAATTTTAAAATTATATTTTTTAAAAAATTTAAAAAATTGACAATTAAAATTAATCTTGCAATATGATAGTAAAAATTATTAATTATATCATAATTGAGATTAACGATAGTGTCTTTATGACGTAAGACACAACGAATTTGTTCCATGTGTCGATGTGACAGAGTGGCCCTCAGCCATTCAATTTATTCCACGTTTCCAATGAGGGCGGCTGCAAGTTTATTTAAAGCTGCTTTAATTTGAAATTTAAATTTTTAATTGGCAGCCGAGTTTTGCTAAATTTTTTTATTTTCAGATCAATTTTCAAGTTAAATTAGTTTAATTATAAGTCATAATTTTTTCTAAAAATTTCTGTAATTATACATATTAAATATATTAAAAATATAAGATTTTAAATTTAGTTTTAAATTCTATATTTATATTTCTAATCTCATCTTTTTTATATAAAATATTATAATATATTTATATATAAAAATTTTTAAATTATAGTTTAAAAAATTCTAAAGATATATATATATTTTATATATATATAGAGCCGATTATGAGTTCAATTGATGTTATCTAAATTGAGCTAGCAATAAATTGAAAGAAAATTGAGTGAGTTTTGAGCAAATTTCAATTTTAACATATAAATTTCCGCCTAATTCTCACCGAATATGTTTCATATGGTAAATACTTTCTTAGGTTAAAGTTTGATAAGAATATTTTATATTTTATATTTTGTTAGATATAAAATAAATTATTTTATTATTAGAAATTATATTTAATATAAAATAAAATTATTTTTTATTGAGATATATATATATATATAGGTTGTGAAATAGTATTAATTTTTAATAATTAAATTTATATACGATGCAAAATAAATTAAAAAATATTTGAGGAGAGTTTATAGTTGTTTTTGGCTCCAATTAAATGACGTCGAAGTGAGTATTTAAAATAAGTGCTAATTATGTACATTTTATATATTACTTACTTATACTTAATAAATTATGCATTACATATTTTTTTATACTTTGCATGTTATAAATTATTAAAAATACTATATTAGATATATCTTAATTATGACTAAAACTAATGTTTATATATTTATGATAAGTAAGATATAATTTATTAAATATAAATATATAATATATAAAATAATAAATTTACCATTACGTGCCAAAAATTATCGCTTGAAATTAATATATTTCTTCATGCCGGCTAACCTTGATTTGATTTGATCATGCTAATAGGTTGGATTTGAGCCTGATAGTTTAGTTCAATGAAAAACGATAAAGTTCGTAAAATGAGAGATTTTTTCTATATGAATCCTCATAATACGAAAATTCAGGTAAATATAAGGTGTGTTTACATAAATAAATATATATATATATATATATTTGAAAAAACAATGCAAAAGTTTAATTCCATATAATTTAAAACATTATCACAAAGTTGGATTTTGTTAATATTTTTCATTAATTTTGACAGTTAGCTGCATTATTATTATATTGAGCAGTGATCTTAACAAAAGTTGGGTTAAATTGCATGCGGCTCCTGAGATCAGAAAGACATTGTAAATTTATTTTAATTTTTTTAAAATTTTAATTTTAATTTCTAAGAATTTAAAATGCTATCGTTTTATATCAAATAAGGCATATTTATTAATATTGTACTATTATACCGTAAAATTATTTTTAATTATTAATTTTTTTAAAATATTAATTCAAAGTATTAATACTAATATTTTTTAGTTGTATATTTTTAGAGTAGACAGAAAAGAGATTGAAGAAATCAAATTTTATATTTTTATTTAAATTTTAAAAATAAGTGACAATAGAAAAGTATATTAGTTTTTTAAAATATATAAAGTATTTTATGTACTTTAAAAATAATCAAATTTTGTATTTTTTTTCATGAGAGCGAGCGAACAAGATGAGATTCTAAAAGTGGGACCAAAATCACGATACTTTTAAAATTTCAGAGACTAAAATTGAAACTTTTAAAAAATTTGAACTAATTTGAAATGCCCTCCTAATCTTGTAACCTCGGATGCAATAAACCTACTCTAAAAATTATTATGGATAAACTGAGAAGTTTACTACTGATCAGGGTCTGTTTATTTGTAAGGTTAAATTTAACAAAATTAAAAGTAAACTTAAATAGAAATATTTTTTTATTGAAGTTGTGAATGATGTGAAATAAAATTAGTTATTATGTTGGGATATATGAGAGATGTGATATAAATTAGTTATTATTTTAATAATATATGTAGGATATGAAATAAAATTAATTTTTAATATTAAATTTTATGTGTCATGTGATATCTCAGATTAAAATTAAATTAAATTAATTTTTAATTTGGAGATAAACAGGGCTGACTGATGTTAAATCAGCACATTGTTAAATTAACATAAACTATTGGGATTTAATTGTTTCTTAAAAAGATTAATTTAGTTAGATATATATATCATAAAAGATAAAATTTATTAGTTTTGTTAAAAATTATATGGTATGTGAAATAAAATTTATTATTATATTAAAAATAATATAGGATTATAAAATAAAGTAAATTGTTTATATTAAATATTACATAAAATGTGAAAAAATTATTATTATTATTATTATTATTTTATAATAGCAGAGTTGTTTTTTTTTATTTTTGAAATGTCCAAAAATATAGTGTAAGAACCAAACTGCTAATGAAGGTTTTACATATTTTGAATGAGCTCGTAATAAATTTAATTTTCTATTTTGATACAAGAAATAAATTTATTAGTAAGTTTACCGTTATATCCGCCTAAATTTAGCATGATAACTTTCTTTCATTTTTTTTTTGTATTCAATAGAAAAAAAACAATTTAAACAATTTAAACCAAAAAATAATTTAAGATGGTTTAAAAGATTTTTAGTGCATCTTTTTAAATATATGATGATCTTTATGAAATTTATTGAGTAAATAAAAACCAAGAAATATCCCATGAATGGGATTTAAATTATATACTATGATATGCTTCTAGTTCTATTTGCTCAAAGAACTAAAAACAAAATCAATAAAAAGAGAATAATTATAACATACAATAATATAGATGGAAAGTCATTCGGATTAGAAATATATGGGGCCGACGAGAAGTAGATTTTGCTAACTTTATAAATGGTACAAAGAGATATGTTTGCAAGAAGAGAAAGGGATTGAAAAGCATGTGTGACCATAAAATGCGAATAAAAAGTTAAGTGTTTTATTTTTTTGTAAGATATTCACTTATGGGATTCCTTAATTACGACATAATGTAAAGAGCAATAAAGGAATATAGTCATACAACTCATCTAAAATGTCCCCTTAAGTTTCTTAGATAAAATTCGTTAAGCTCTATTTGGCGCGAGGATTAAAATGATACTAGTTTAAAAAATAATAATAATAATTATAGATACTTTATTTTAATTATTCTACACAAATTTTAATATAAAAAAATATTATTTTACTTCATATACTCAATATATTTTAATAAAAATTTTAACTTTATTTTACATCTTAAATCAAAATATTCGATTCAAATATTTTGGTCTAAAATGTGAAATAAAATTGATATTTTTATTGAAAATTATTGAGTATGTGAAATAAAATAATATTTTTTCATATTAAAGTTTGCGTAGAATAATTAAAAAATTTTATTTATTTATTATTATTATTTTTAAAATTAGTACTATTTTGATCCTTATTTTGGTCATCGCGCCAAACAGGGCCTGCGCGTGCGCCGAATTGGGAGGAGAGAGAGAGACAATAGTGATGCGAATAGCAATTGGGAATGCAGCAATACGGTAGTGATGTTCTTTAAAGAGAAGCTCATATTGAATAAAATAATGTTTGTGAAAATCTTTATTCTTTACAAACGAAAACATGTTGATTAAAAAAACAATTATAAAAATTTGATAATCTTTATAAAGTTTTTTGAGTATGTCGAATTGAAGAAAACGTCTTGCAAAAATAGAATAGAAAGAGTACATACCTTCAACCTTATGCATAATTAGTTAAATCATATGAATGTTAGTGTAATATCTCGTGATTCTAATATGGAGATATTGTTTGCTTTGATTTTAGGGAACTACATAACTTAAGTACTTCCTAAGAGGTGACCCATCTTAATACTACTCTGGCTAAAACACATCATGAGTCTCACGATTTTTCATCAAAAGGAGCTCCTACCATTTGAGATCACATCATCTGCTTATATAGCTCAAGGTATCTCTCTTTTTTTATATGAGATGATTTATTCTTATTCCTCTCTCACCATTATTTATCGACTTAAAAATCTTCTAAGAGCTGCATTTTGTCTTAGTAATTTCTTTTCTTTAGGATATCACTTAGTGATCATTCCCTCACTTTCTTTGATTACGAACATCATAATTAGATTAATAAATAGTATATCATTATTGATAAAATAATTTGTAACATATTTATATATATTTGATCGACCATGCACAGAAGAGATTGTTTCACATAATTGCTGCACTCTGTGAGAATTAAAACCAGGATTAAAATAGTACTAATTAAAAAAAATAATAATAATAAATAAATTTTTTTTAATTATTTTATATAAATTCTTATATAAAAACACATTATTCTACTTCACATACTCAATAATTTTTAATAAAAATATCTACTTTATTTCACATCCTAGATCATAATATTCGAATAGAGTATTTTAGTTTAGGATGTGAAATAAAGTTGATATTTTTATTAAAAATTATTGAGTATGTGAAGTAAAATAATATTTTTTATATTTAAATTTTTGTAGAATGATTAAATTTTTTTTTTTTTATTATTATTATTATTATTATTTTTCAAGCTAGTACTATTTTGACCCTTAATTATTTTAGTTTTTGCACTAAATAGGGCCTAAAGGAATAGTAAAAACTATTAAAAGGAAATATATAGATAAAATGCGTCTTCATTTTAGTGGAATTCCTCGAATTAATATGGCCTACATCTGGGATACATAGGACGAAATTACCCCTAGACCTAATATTATAAATTTATCTTTATATAATTAGCAAGTATTTATACTTTAATTTTTATAGTTTAATAATTATAATATATTTATATAAATAAAATTTTTAATTGAATTATTTTAATTTTGAGTGAATTAATTTTAGGCTAAAAAAAATTTAAGTTGATTTTTGAATCAAATAAAATGAGAGCTTATTTCGAACCAAATTTGATTTTGGAAATGTTTATAATCAAGATGACATCCAATCATTTTAAATTATAATAAAAAAATAAAATTATGATAACAAAAAAAGATATTTTTTTTTTGAAATTAAACTTGCTATTTTACATATTATATAGGATAAATTGCACAGGGGCCTGAGGTTAAAATGACGTTGCAAATAGGTTTCATATTTTGAAAAATCTAAATTTGGGTCTCCGAGTTTATGTTTGCGTTGTATTTGGTCTATGTGTTTAAATATAGCTTTTTGGATGGTCCAATTAGACAGTAACGGTTAAATTTGACTGTTAGTCATATTTATATAGACCAAAATGCCCTTATAACTCTCTCAAAATTCTTTAGAATAATATGAAGAATGAGTAAAAAATTTAAGGGTAAAATAGTAAAAAGCTAGCAAATTTCAGACGTGGGACAGAACGGCGGCGCAAACACAAACTCGGGGATCCAAATCTAGGCTTTTCAAAATGTGAGACCTATTTGTAGTGTCATTCTAACCTCAGAAGCCCCTGTGCAATTTACCCTATTACATATCTATACTTGATAATTGATATTTCACACACTGCAGAGTGTATAGAAATTATCTTTATGTTACATTCATGTTTGTCTAATATAATATTTTGTAGTTTATATTGTGTATAGTATGAAAAAAATATGTATAATATAATTCATCAAGTATGAATAGATAATATATAAAATAGTAAGTTTTATGTGGTATGTATGTAATTGTGAAGTTATTTATTTCAAATAGGGGATCAAAATAGAGAGTCTATAAATTTGAGGTAACCGCTCTTTTACAACCCATAATTGCTTGATTCTGACAAGCTAAAGTCCCGCATAATAATTATCTTGCTAATGAGTTAATGGTATACGCACTTACGTACTATTCTCCCCCTCCCCAAAAAAAAAAATAGGAACAAATCATTTATGAGTAATTTCATCCGAGCCCCTAACGTAGATTCATAGTTCCACACAGATTTATAATCAAAACAGGACCAAAACAGGATTAAAATGGTACTAATTTAAAAAACAACGATAATAATAATAAATAAATATTTTAAATCATTTTACACAAATTCAAATATAAAAAATATTATTTTACTTTATATACTCAACAATTTAAAATAAAAATATCAACTTTATTTCACATTCTAGACCAAAATATTTAAATCGAGTATTTTGATCTAAGATGTGAAATAAAATTTATATTTTTATTAAAAATTATTGAGTATGTGAAGTAAAATATTATTTTTTATATTAAAATTTGTGTAGAATAATTAAAATAATTTATTTATTATTATTATTGTTATTGTTTAAACTAGTACTATTTTAGTCCTGTTTTGGTCCTCGCGCCAAACAGGGCCTAAAACATACCTTCTGAATCTCTCATGCATGTCAAAATTTCTTCAATATGAGCTTTTAAATAAATTCCATTAAATTGTTATTTTAAAAAATTTAAAACAAAATTTAAATATTAAAAATATCTTTATACATTTTCAATTACTATTACAATCTCAACTTTTCTATATACTAGCTTAAAATATATTTTCCAATGCTTAAAATGTGTTTTTAATGTTTTAAAATAGCAACTTAACGTGATCTAACACGTAAAAATTAGCTTACGTGAAAAATTTTTTGAGCGAAATTGACAAAAGTAGCATGTTTTTTTTTATAGACTTAAGTGAAATCATAAGTCCTCAAAGGTACAAATAGAATTACTCATTCACAATGTTATATTTTATTATATACAATCTTTAAACTGAATGTTTTAATTTAAGACATAATTTATAATTATGCTCAATTTAATTCAAAAATAACTCAAAATAAAAGTAAAATTTTAACATTTAAATCAAACTCGAATAAAAATTAAAAAAAATTAAGTTCATGTTGAGCTCGACTCAAACGCGATTCCTAAAAGGTAATGTTGGACAACGTAAAAATCATTCCAAAAATAACTACAGAGCATTCCTCTCTATATAATATTATTTATCTAATGAATATTAGTGAATATTTTTTAGTCAAATCTTTTATATATGTTTCGTTAATATATATATATATATAATCTTTAAAAAATTGAGTCATTTTTTTTTATTTTATTTTTTATTATATCTTTAATTAAATCACGTGATAAAAATGCGCCTTTATCTGAACATCCTTCCAGCCTGAACTCAAAAATTAAAATCAAGTAAAACACGAAATCAAAAGTTTTGTCCTTTAAAAAAAAATTGAAAGTTTTATATTTATCTCACCTCAAAATTAAACTAAAATAAAAATTGGTTTTATTAATATGACATTAGCTTTATAAAAATTGTTTTCAGTTAATTAAAATAAGAATAATTACCTACATATCACACCATTTAATTTTATTTATGTCTTACCCATCCATTCTTAGTTAATTACGCTATGCACACTCAAAACATTATAAAATCTTATATACACACATTTTAACTTATTTCTGTTATAATAAGTAATCATAATTTTTGAATAACCTAACTATAATTAGATTACAAAAAATCTGAGCCGTTCATCATATTATTTTAAGGATATTTAAATAAATTTTGAATAAAAATCCTTAAAACCTTAATATTTAGGTGGCGGCAAAGGAATGAGACATTTGCGATGTGAATTAATTTTAGGACAAATCGCTTTAGTGCGGTATGAGAAAGAAAAATATATATACCATTACGAGTAAAGTATAATTTTAATGGTTTACTAACATAATTTTTTTTTTCAAATAGATTTTGATTAAGTTTTAACTCAAGTGTGTGTATGTAAGATTTTATAATATTTTGAGTGTTCACAGCGTAATTAATTAAGAATGGATGGGTAAGGCATAAATAAAACTAAATGGTGTGGCATTTAGGTAATTATCCCATTAAAATAATTAATTTAACTTCTTAATATTTTTAGTAAATTAAACTTTTCATTTTAAGAAATTTAGCCTACTCATAATTTCTAAAAATAGATAAAAGATTTTGAATTATGTATATAGAGGATCATGTTCAAGTAAATTATAAACTATCCAAATTACTGTCACACACAATGCTAAACTAAATGAAAATTTAATTAGAAAAAAAAAAGACTGCTTACAGGGATTAAATTTTGAATCCAAAAACTCAAAATTAAATTTATTAACACGTAATCTGATCATCTCTAAAGATTTTTTAAATATATTTTTATTTATAATTTTTATAAAATTAATTAATTTGAGTTGATTTGAATCAATTTTCGTAATATAAATTTAAAGTTAGCTCAAAATTAATTTAAATCGAGTTAATTAGAATCAAAATCATTTGCTATTAAATAAAAAAAAGGGTTTTTCATTTTTAAAACGGTTTTCGAGGGACTTTAGAGTTTTTAATATTTTACGTTCGCAGTCGAATCGAGCGTATTAATCGTACGAAGCCAAAAAATAAAAAAAGAAAAAAATCTGAGTGTTGATGATCTCGTCCACCGCACGATCGACACGTGTCCATACACATGGACCGATGGTTTAAGGTTTACAACTTGGCGTCGACGTTGCTCGATTTCGACAAGCTAAAGTCCCGCATAATAATTATCTCGCTAATGAGTTAATTAATTAATCTAATCCTAATACCGCAATCTCATTCCTCTCCTTTTTAAGAAAGAGCGAGCACTGTAGACAACTAATCCATCTTTCTTTTATATATATGGTAAGGGTGAGAGAGAGAGAAAGAGAGAGAGAGAGAAAGAGAGAGAGAGAGAGAGAGAGAGAGAGAGAGAGAGAGAGAGAGGAGAAGGAGAAATTAGAGAAGAAGGGGAAGATGGGGAGAGGGAGGGTCGAGCTGAAGAGGATCGAGAACAAGATAAACCGGCAAGTGACGTTCGCGAAGAGAAGGAACGGGCTTCTGAAGAAGGCTTACGAGCTTTCGGTGCTCTGCGATGCCGAGGTGGCGCTCATCATCTTCTCCAACCGCGGTCGCCTCTTCGAGTTCTGCAGCAGCTCCAGGTACTCCGATTAACCACTACTGAACGTTGCGAGGCCTCTCGCGCCTGATCTAGATCGGTTCTTACATGGAAGGGCATGGAAATCGCATTCTTTTGATTTTCGGCTTGTCTTTGCCGGTTTGGGATGGAAATCAAGTTGTTCAGGGTTGCGGTTTGAGTAGATCTAGGGTTTGGGGGAGGATGATTGGCCATTTGATCATTGTTTGAATTTTTTTTTTTGGTTTTTTCTTTTTTCTGAAAACCTTAAGGATTTAATTTTAGAGTTCAGGATGAGTAGATTTCCCCGATAGTTTTGCCATGAGTGGTGCTCTGCGATATTTTAAGGAGCTTATAAGGAGAACTGCCAGACTTCCAGCATTTTTTGAATTAGGGTTTTCTGGTCTATGCGGGAAGCGTGGAGATGGCTGCCGGTGCGCTAGTTCTTGAGGTTAGATAGACTTACAGCACACGTTCAAGATAACGCTTCTCACTTTCTGAATTTCTAAGAGCAAGTAGAAGCCGGGATATCGATTGGATCTAGTTCTATGCCGCCTGCTAACAAAATAGTTTCACGATCTATCACACATTTCTTCCACGAACATGTCGATCTATGATCAGTTCGAGCTGGTTCGATCTTTGTTTCTCCTTCTGAATTTTGTTTAATTTACTTTCCCATGACGGGTAATTTAATTTTCTGCTGTGCATTAATCTTTCTGCTTAATTCTATAAACCTCTAATTGTAAAACATCATATCATGATTAGGCTCACGTTCTATTTTCTTGCTTATGCTGTCACTAAACCGCATTTATCGGCTAATGTAGTTATCTTTGCATACTGATGATCACTGATTAACTAAGATAGTAGTAGAGTTGTAGTATGAACTGATCTTCAGGGTTTAATCTTGCTACTGAATTACAAACGAAGCAATTGTTTAGTAGATCAAGCAGAATAGTACATGGTGATTAATTACAATAGGCGTGGAGATGGTGAAAAAATCGAATAAGTCTGATAATCATTGGTTAGATGAGAAAGAGCGAAGCTGTATGCCATCTAACCGCATTGAGTCATAGGAGGCATCTGTCATTACATTGGGATCTTTACATAGCAAACTTTATTTCTCGACCGATTACAAACCATTTACCTTTTTTTTTATAGAGTTATTTCACTTAGACAACTAAAACAGTTGATCAGTTGTTCAACGCTCACAACAGCACGCGGCCTTGCGAGCTGTGCCGTATACATAACGATGAAGATATGTTATTTCATATTATTTTCTCAGTGTTTTGTGTAATTTATTTGTATGAATATTTTTAATTTATTATGTATAGATATTTTTTAAATTTGTATATATTTACAATAATAAAAATTTATACAAAGTAGAATTTAAATTGTACATACAAAATATCATTTTAGTGTTATATTTTTTGTTTTGTGTGACTTTTTTTTTTTACTTTGGATATGTACACAAATCATACAAAAAAATCATATAAAATAGAAAATAGTTATAAAAAAATTATACTAAGCAATTAGAAAATAGTAATGAAATTTTTCTCATCATTACATGCGCGGTACAACTAGCGGGCTAGTGGGATTGGGTGTCGAATTTCCTAGCTGAAGCCGAACATTCTAGTTGGAGCAACATCCGAAACCCATAATTTTTCAATTTCTTGATGGATTACTCATCGAAACATGGTTTATTTTCCGTCATGCATGAAGTCATTTCCTAACTGAACTGTTGGCTGCCTCTTGTGCTCGAGCCCACCAACCTTGCACGCATGGCAGCTAATGATTGAGGCAGAATGTTTGGGCGCCGAGTTAGTCGGCTTTTGGCGCCTCAAGCTATATCTCTAATGCAATGCAAATTAGTATTTTAATTTGTCGTTTGTGCTGATGAATTGACGCATATAGCTTTTCTCTTTTGTGGGACACATTATATAATTTTGCTCACTGGTAGAATTTCATGGGCATGCATGCAGCTAACTAAAGCTCACAACAGAAGACCAATTAATTCAAGCACATTTGAAAATATCTTGATAACAACTTTCATTTCAATACTATTTTGTTTACTTATATTTGGTTTTAAAGTAATCATTTTATTTCTTGTCGTAATGAAAGGTTATTTTTCTTTCGCTCAGAAAGCAACAAAATTATTAGGTAAAATGCATCCGAGCATTTTAATTAGGTTGAGAGAGTACTGCAAAGTGATCCTAATGTTTGAAAATTTTTTATTTTTACTCTCGTGATTGTAATTAAAAGCGTTACAATTTTGATATCTCTTTAAAAATCTTACTTTTTCTGCTAGCATTAACATAAAATTTGGTCATTTTTCAATAAATTTGAGCCATTTACACATATTAAAGTCTCACTGTTCTCAGAATTTTTAATAAAAATCTAACATATAATTTCTCATATCATTTGCTTTCTTTGTGCTTTCTTTCAATAAGCAATTGGGATATTACTTTCTTACTAAAGTAGAGAAGTTGACTAACTCAACATAAAAAAATAAAAATATTAATATTTTAAATTTATATTCTAAATATAAAAATATTAATGATTGAGAATAATATTACTGTATAATTATGATAAAAATATTAATAATTATATATTAAATTGACTAAGGGGCCATTTGGTTTATTATTATTGTAGTGTTATGTTATGTAATCTAGATATCATGATATCTAGATATCATCTTTTAACTAATAATTTTATAATCTTATAGAAGATTATTTATAGATGTCATTAAATAAAACTATTTGCTTTCTCTTGAACGTCAAGATAATATTGAACCAAACGTCCTCTAAATACAATGCTTTTACAATATCAGAAGCCCAAATTGTGGTTTTTAAAAAATTTGAGACCTAAGGGTCCGATGCAACTTGCCCAATATTTTATACTAATTACTAGATTGAATAAGGGATAAGTAGTATTTCCTTAGGTGATAGTTGTGTTTAATTAAATAGCAACCATGAAGTCTCACCTGACTCTATATAATTTGAGGATGACAATTTGTGCATCACTTTTTGCACCAGTATGCAACTGTCTGCTGTGAGATGGCCTTAGAAGCATTCTACTCCAGAGAGATAAAGCTTGCGATATGTGCCTTAAACTTGTGCACAAATGCCTAGGACCTCGGAGCTCAGTCGAAATATAATCCAAGTTGGCTCAAAATTATATATGATGTAAATAATAATAAAAATATATAATGCTTCTCAATATAACCTAGCTTAATTGTAACATCTATCCCGTGATCTCATTGTAGTATTTTGTCCGCTTTGGCTTTAGAAAAACTGCGTCACTTGAGCGCTTTCCAGGAGATCACCCATTCCAGTGCTACTCTAGTCCAAGCACGCTCAACTATGGAGTTTTCCATCACCAGCTTCACGATTTTTCCCCAAAAGGCGCCTCTATCATTTGAGATCACGTTATCTACTTATACAACTCAGGATGTCCCTCCTTTTTCGATATGAGACTATTCATTTTTGTGCCCCTCTCACTACTCATTATTTGACCTAGAAGCTTGCCAGGAGCCACACATTGCCTTAGTGATTTCTTTCTTTTAGGACATCACTCGGCGATCACTCTCCGCCCTCTTTGGCCACGAGCATCATATCATTTAGTTGATGATGCAATGCAATCCAACAATTTTGATTGCCAAGATACATTTCCTAAAAAAGTGTGTTGTTGTAGAAACCCCACATGAAAATAGAGGTGGTAATTTTGACCCAACCCGTGAGTTTAACTCGAAACCCGGGCTTAACCAAAGTATGGGTTGAGCTTATATGGAGATGGGTCATGACCGAGTGACTCGAATTTGATGCATCTTAAAGGACTTGATTATGGGTCAAGCCTACATGAGTACAAGTCAAAAATGGCTCACTCAAATTTGACTCGTTTAAGAGGACTCGAGTATGAGTTTACAGATTCAACGACTCATTTATTAAAATTAGTATACTTTTTTTCTTTTTAGTATTAATTCTTTTTAATAACTATTAGAAGGATATTACATAACTTAGTTATATTTTCAATATACTTAATTAAATTTTATAGTGCTGTTGATTTAAATTAAAAAATATTAAATTTAGTAAATTTTGATACTTCCAAAATGATATGAATAGGTTGGCGGCTCTGGTCGGATAATATTTTTATTAAATAAATTGGGTACAAGCCTTGATGTTTAAATCATTTAATAAATTAGTCGAATTCAAGTCAAGCTTAAATTTAAATGGATAATCTGAACCCAATGGCCAACTTGAAAATAGAGGTTTTTGACATTTGATGCACGTATCTTTTCACTAATTTAGATATATTTTGTCTGTAAGCGTGCTAACTCTATGAATTGTTCTACTCCTTGGATGATTTCCTCAATTAACTGAGCAATGTGCATCAAATCTCAGTACATCCACTGTCTTGACTCAGTCACGCATTGGTATTCTACAAATATTCAATTCTCAGATTATTAAACCTACATCGTTCTCCAAAGAATTGAAGCCCTTACCCATTGTGCAACAATGGAGAAGGATATGGTGGATGTTGTCGTCCATATATCTTTGTTTTCTTGTGAGATTAACTTTAATTTTGTAAAAGATAATTTTTAATGTAATATTTTTATTTTATAATATATAAACAATTTAAAAGTAACATATATCTTAATAGATGTATAAGATATAAAATAAAACTATTATTTTAGATTTTGTATAGAAAGTGAAATAAAGTTAATTTTAATTTAATTATTCAAATTTTTTTGAATATTCTAATTGTTGAAATTATTATATGATGTAATTTATAAGATTAAATTTAATCAAAGTTAATACTAATGATAAAAAAAAGCTAACTTGGGTAAATAAATAAGGTTGGCTCTATTTCACAAGCCTAAAAGGATACTCTAGTCACATTAGTGCCCAAAACTTGCAGTACTGAGAGGTAAAAATAGTTCAAGCTTATCAGTTGGTGCACTATGGTGTACAAGGTCATAGCTAGGGGTGGCAATATATGATCCGATCCGTGAACCCGACCCGAACCCGACCCGCAAATTTCAGGTATAGGTCATGAATTTTGACCCATTTATTAAACGGGTCGGGTTCGGGTTGGGCATAATCGGGTCGGGTAGGGTTCGGGTTGGGCATTTATCAAAAAATACTCTATAAATGGGTCGGGTCGACCCGCCAACCCGACCCATTTATTAATCGGGTCGGGTTTGGGTCATGAATTTTGACCCATTTAATAAATGAAATGAGTTCGGGTTGAGGCTATTCGGGTCGGGTCGGATTCAGGTTCGACCCGAACCCGACCTGTCGACCCATTTTGCCACCCCTAGTCATAGCAAAGGCATTGGTAGGGTTGTTATCAAACCAATTTCAAGAGAGTCAAATGCTACACAAAATTGAAAATTTTGAGCTCGACTTAGCTCGAAATCAGTCTGATATTGAAATTGGACTTGATTTGCTCAAATCAATTCGATTCTGGTCCTACTCGAATCATGACTCAAATTGACCGAATATGCTAAAAAATATATGAATAATGTGTACCCACATGGATTTGGTCCTTGGACCTCAGGAAAAGTAAGCTTTGATCCTCTTACATTCCACTACTAGGCCATTAATATGACCCTTGTAGCCGAAGAGAGAGGGGAGTGATTGCATCGTCCCATATCAAAAAGGGAGGGAGATCCTGAGCTATATAAGTAGATAACATGATCTCAAATGATAGATGCGTATTTTGGGGCAAAACCGTGAGGTTAGTGATGAAACCTCCATAGTTGAGCGTGCTTGAGATGGAGTAGCACTGGGATGGGTGATCTCCTAAGAAGCGCTCAAGTCACGTAGTCTTCTTAAAGTTAAAGCGGATAATACCTCTATAATGAGATTACGAGATGTTATAATATGATATCAGAGCCTCCTGCAGTACGATGTGGTTCAAGGACGAACCAGACAGAAGCTGGTGGGCCTGTGACGCCCGTGGCCGAAGAGGGTGGGGAATGATCGCCGGGTGATATTCTAAGAGAAAGGAATCACTGAGGCAAAGTGCGGCTCCTGACAGGCTTCTAGGCTAAATAATGAGTAGCGAGAGGGGCACATGAATGAATCATCCCATATCAGAAAAAGAGGGAGATCCTGAGCTGTATAAGTAGATAACATGAACTCAAATGGTAGAGGCGCTTTTTAGGGCAAAATTGTGAGGTTAGTGATAGAAAATTTCATAGTTAAGCGTGCTTGAACTGGAGTAGCACTGGGATGGGTGACCTCATGGGAAGCGCTCAAGTCACACAGTTTTTCTAAAGTCAAAGCGGACAATACCTCTATAATGAGATCACGAGATATTACAAATGAGGTGAATAAATTGTAGCAATAAAGAATGACAAAGTAATATTGTAGTTAGGCATGATGAATATATGGACTAATTAGTATGATAATTTGATCTGAGATATTATTAGATGAAAGATATGATGAGGAAAAGCAGACAAAACTAAAGCAGATTGATATAAAAAAACATGTACTGCAAAAAACTTTCTCTCGAGAGAAGCTTCGAAACTGTTGCCACCTCATTGGTGGATTTGCAGTTCTTTTTGGGGGGAAGTGGTGATTGTTGGGCTCTTACATGGGCCGACCAACAGATAGGTCCCCCATCGAGTGACAACAAGAAGGAATAGGAGAAGGAAGAAAGAGGCCCATTTTTTGGGACATTTAACTACTTGCCACAAAATATTTTAAATACTTCTTATTTAATATTTTCTTCATAATATTTAAATTATTTTTGAAATTATAATTTTTTAAAATTGTATAAAATTTTAATTAATTGTTGGCATGTATTTTAATAGTATTGTAATATTTAAAATTTTGTGTAGCACATATGTAAATGACTCTTTTTTATTTTATTCTATGATTTACGGCCATCAATAAGTTTTTTTATTAGGCGAAAAGGGAAGACTTTTCCATTTCTGTTATGTTTTGATTTGTCTCATTTTTCATAATGTTATTCAATAAATTTTTCATGGAGATTATTATCCTATATTTTTTGTTATAGAAAAGCGAATTTTCATTTAACCAACTGAGTTTACATATCTGATAATATTTTTTCTAATGTTGGTACATAAGGAAGACTATAGAAGTTTATTCATTTTTTTTGATCCATGATATAAAATTCATAGCGAGTAAGCAATGTGCACAGCTTTATTTCCCTATCTCTGGATATGATCAAAGAATAAGCACTGGAAAGGGTGCACCAACATTCTCATGCACTGTAAGTAAAACCCCAAGATAGAAAAATCTCTCTAGAGAATCAAGTTTCTATAGAGCTTCAATAGTTGGTTTCAATGTTGGTCTTTGGGAGTTTTTGTTGACGAGCTTAATCATGATTGGAAGCGGTTTCAAACATACCTCATTATTTTGACCTAATTTTGGAAAGTGTTGAGCTCCTCTAGCAACAAAATAGCCATAAAATAGATGTATTTTGGAGTCTTTTAGCTATGTCTGATGAATAGAGTGTTTCTAGTTCCTTGCACAATCAAACACATGGCATCACATTTTTTACCTTCATAATGTCAAACTGGGAACCAGTGAGCTGCCATACCACATTACCACCTTAGCCAACTTGCAATCATGAAGAACATGTGTCATTGTCTCCTTCGTGTGACAAAAAAGACATAATGGGCTGTTGGAGTCAATCTTCCATTAGTGAATATTGTAGAATGTAGGCAAAATAACTCAAGATGCTCGCCAAATAAAGCATTTAATCTTGCTTGGAAGGTGAAGCTTCCAAATAGCTTTCCAAAATGATGACCATCTAACCTCTCCTTTTTTGTGCAACAAAAAATTATTTTTATTTAGATTTTGTTAAAAACTTCAAATCACATTTTTTATGATGATTTTAGCCCTTGAATTTGGGTCATATATGTCCATTTGCATTGATTCTAGGCATATTATGAATAAACTTGACGAACTAAATCTGTAGAAGGCTTGTCTAATAAATGTTGTATATCCTCGAATTAATTGCAGCCCTACTTCTACATAGTTGATGATGTTTTACCTCCCAAGGCAATCAAATAAAAATCATTGTTAATTAACAACTGTTTCTCCTTCAAAACCACTTGGGAAACCATAAAATCACTGTTATCAGCAAGTTTCAACACCTTCTTGCCCTTTCTTATCAATCTATAAATAACAAAAAGTTTATTTTAGGAGGGACTTTACTCTTTTACTTTCACTCATTCTATATTTCCGTCTAGCTAACTCTTAAATACAAACAACCCATTATGCCAACCTACTATTTTAGCTACTGCCATGCTAAAAACATGCAAATTATGACAGTATACCATCAATAGTGTTGTCAAAGAAAATCGCCGAGAAGGGAGAGTCTAAAGAGTGACGAGATCAACGTATTCTCTTGTAAAAGGATTAGTGTAAAAAAAAAAGAAAGAAAATGTGAGACAATGATTTAAGGTACTTCGGAGAGGTCCTCTTACATTTGTTGATTTGCCTGGCTAAACAATTCCACTAGTATCAGATAAAGAATTTATACAAAGTCTCTGAATAGGAGAATAGAGAAGGAAAGAGAACAAAATATATGGAGAAAATTCCTTCTTTTCTATAGAGCATCTTTGTTTGTTGCCTAATATCTCTCCTTTTTGAGTGATAAAAAGATAGTATTTATAGGTTATTGGAGTCCAAATTGGAGGAAATGAAAGAAATGTCCTACAATTGTGATATACTGAGCTGGCATAGTGGAGGTAGTTCTTTGATTGTTGGTTGGAGAGCTTAAAGGATTATGCCAGGTCTATTTTAGACTTAATTTACCAAGTGTAATGATGATAAAAAATTCTAAATAAAAAAATATTTTTATATAATATAATAATTGTAAATCTTTAAGCTGATAAATTTGTACTCTATTACATTGATAGTATGCAATATTTCAAGAAAATTTATTTGTCACTCTTATTTTCTTAAGGACTTCTAATATGTTTCTTTTATCTTTAGCAAATATCATGTATGGTGCTGGCGGCATCACTTTCTTACCTCTATCATTCACTATATATATAATTCAGATCTTATTCTCATCTCCTACAAGCCACGTCGACATTTAAAGATCTTTGAATTTATTTTGTAAATTTAAATAGTTTCGATTAAATTTTCACTAGCATTCTTAATAATATGCATAACATGTAAATTTTATCTTATTAATAATGAGCTCTAATAAAGCAAATTTAGAAATATACTTTTCACATGACACTTTCTCCTTTACTTTAGTATTTTTAAATAGAATTATTTTTACTAGGGATAATATTTTACTTTCCAATAAAAAAATGCAGCATCATACCTCCATCATTATGTTTTGGGTAAAAGGTGGTAGTGTCCTATGTAATGTTCTTTATATCCGCGAGACAAATAAAGAGAATAAGTGTTCTTATTGCAATTTTTCTTTTGAGTTTTATTTAGAAAGCATTCCATATGCTAAAAATCATTAATGTTCCATAAAGCACATAACCTAAAATTTTTATTTTTTTGTGCATCATATGTATCAACTCTATCATTCCAAAGCATATTTAATTCTTCAATTAAATGTTGCAAATATACATCTATAGCTTTATCTGGACATTCAGGACTTAGAATTGATATTGATAAAATAAAATTTGATAATTTCATGCACATCTATGGAAGCACATTGTATGAAATTAAAATAATAGGCCATACATTATGAAGTTTATTAGAGCTCACAAAAGGTTGAAAATCATTAGTTGAAAGATCACATATAAGATGTTTGGCTTCTTTATATGAATTTGGTAAAATAGAATTATTTGGTAATATATATTTATTCAAAACTGTAACAATAATAAAACTGTAGTGTTACTCTAGTACCTGATAGTTTTTAAATGAAGTAACTTAATAACGGCTGGCACTTGGATATAGAGAAGTCTCTAAATCTTTCATTATTTGATAGAACATCTCTATATATCTATTTGAAACATTATTATGATTTGGAGACATATTTTTAAAATTGTTGGATGTTTGCATTTCAGAAAATATGTCTTCTAATAATTTATTCATGTCACCATCCAATTCTACTATGCTTGAGCCTAATTCGTTCAATATTTCATTATTGAAATTTTGTCCATGATGATACCAGACATTATAATTAGTCATAATTTCATAGATTAATAGGTAATTTTGTACTTTATATAATTTTTTGGAATGCTTATTTTTACATCTTATACAAGGATATCGGATAATAGAAATATTTTTGATTTATTCTTGAGTATATCTTATGAATTACTTAACCAATTGACATATTTAGAATCAAGGCTGTTAAATTTAGAATGATTCATCACTTATTAAGCACATAAAATAATTAAAAAAAAGTAAAAGCACTTATATTATGTATGCATGGTTAGTAAGTAAAATTTTCAATTTAAACAAAAAATGATAATGCAAAATTACAAGGATGTCTTTTATATCGTTTTTCTTTGTGTCATAAGTGTTCTTTATTGGATTGTTCTAATACCTTAGTTATGGTACTAAGATTCTTGTTACCATGAAATTCAAAAACTAGATTAATAGAATTCAGAACTCAGATTTGAGAGCTTAGAATTCAAAACATAGCATTAGTCAAGAATAATTGTAAATCCCCTAAATCCAATTGGTTCAAATGAAAATCAGACATCATAGCAAAATTGTAATCACGAAAATACGAATCAACTCTAAAACCCAACCAAATGCAACTCCAAAGAGAGAAACCATTAACCCAATTTTCAAAAACTAATTTAGGGTTAAGAGAAGTCAAACAATATTTGGTAACTTCATTGTGGATTTGATATATATGACATCAATAATAAGCATAGTGAATATCATATATATGTAAGCTTTTGAATAAAGATATTCCAAAAAAAGACTTTCAAAAGATAAAGCATGTATATAAAGCAAGGAATAATATATTCAAATTATTTTAAAGAAACATCACATCTTTTCACTTTTGGTAAAAAAAAATTCAATACTTAAACATCACATCATGCAAGTCTAATGGCTTGAACCAAAAAAAAAATTAATGACATTAAAAAATAAATAGTTAAAAGATTATCTATGTAGTTAATTCACTATTATGTTATAAGGTAACAGGATAAAAGTTAATTAAAAAATTAGTGATCAGTGCCATCCGTAGCTACAAAAGATTAAAAACAGCAATATGCTTGCAATTCAATGATAATATTGAAGATGATAAAAAGAAGAGATCAAAAAGGAGAAGAAAATGATAAGAGAAGTCAAATTAGAGAAAGAAGAGAATGAAGAAGAAGAGTCTATAGAGAACCGTAGAAGAAGAAAAAATAGAAAAATTAAAAATTAGGGGCTACATACACAAGAAGAATGAGGATAAGAAGAAGAGAGAAGAAGAGGGGGAAGAAGAAGATGAAGGATAAGAAGAGGGAAGGCAGTACACATTGCTCACAAAGGAGGATAAGAGGAAGAGGAACAAGAATATAAGTAGAAAAGAAGGCATATCGAAAGGCAGCACACAATGCTTAAAAGAAGAGATATAAGAATATAAGTAGAAAAGAAGGTATACCGAATAGATGACACTTTCGTGACTGAGAAGCAGAGGAAAATAGCTGGGACTAAGGAATGGAGGCTAACGGCTGCGGCTGAGGGATGGGATGGAGGCCGATAGCTGCCCCTGAGAGATGGAGGCCGGCGGACTATGATTGAGGGAATTAAGCTGAGAGGCACTGTTGAAAGAAACCTAGGGTATGATCAAAAGCTGGGAGATTAAGTGAAGTTGACGGGGCAACTGGTGAAGGAAACATAAGGCTATATGTAAAAGAAAAAAATCCCGTTGAAAGATATTTTAGTGATCGTCATGCTAAAATATTTTTTCTCATAATTTTTTCATCGATTAGTATTTTTCTTGAGCTTTAACATTGTGAATGTGTCTAATTCGAGCAAATTTGTCTCAACTCAATCTCAAGGATTTTGAGTTCAAGTTAAGTTTAATTTGAGTTAACAAAAGTCTAATCCATTTTAAGTCAATATATATAAACCTTATCAGCCCGATTCCTCCGCGTCTATCACCTATTCCCAGATTCTAAATTTTTCATATTATTTTCTTTCTCAAAATTGTCTCATTACACACTCTTTAGACTGGACCAAACTGTGACGCTCGTGGCCGAAGAGGGCGAGGAGTGATTATCGGGTGATATCCTAGGAGAAAGGAATCACTGAGTCAAAGTGCGGCTCCTAGCAGGCTTCTAGGCAGAATAATGAGTGACGAGAGGCACAAAAATGAATCATCTTACATTAGAAAGGGAGGAAGATCCTGAGCTGTATAAATAGATAACATAATCTAAAATGGAAAAGATGATTTTTGAGGTTAATAATGGAAAACTTTATAGTTAAGCATATTTGGGTTAGAGTAGCAATGAGATAGGTGACCTTCTAGGAAGTACTAAAGTCACGTAATTTTTCTAAAGTCAAAGCAGACAATACCTCTATAATGGAATCAAGAGATGTAATAGTTGTGGTATCACAGCAAGGTTATAAAGTTTAAGTGGTACTCTGAGAATGAGATATGGGTAGATTATTATAGAAAGAGAAAGATATTGCACTTATAAATATATTTTAATAGTATCTTGTGTTGCTTATTTTTAATTAGAGGATGGCTACCGATGATGATGGAGATAGACGATATCTTAGTGATGATGAGAGAAGCACACATTGTGAGGGGAAAGGGAAAGCGCCAGCCTATACTTCTTTAGTGACGATGATGGAGCATGCTTCGACGTCAGTTATTATGGGAAATACCAATAGAGTATCAGAGGATCGTTATGCTGAATCTTTCCGTAGGATACATTCTTGTTGTTTTTCTGACACTAATAAGAAGTCTATTTCTTTAGAGGAAGTACTTGTGATGTGTGAATACCCAAAAATATTTTCTAATAATTTATCAGGGTTATCGCCTGACAGGGAAGTTGAAGTTACTACTGATATTGTACTTGGGGTAGAGCTTGTTTCTAAAGCGCTGTACAGAATGGTTATTACTGAATTACAGGAATTAAAAACTCAATTACAAGAATTATTAAATAAAGATTTTATATGATCAAATGTGTCACCATGGGGTGCTCCACAAATTGATGATCTATTTGATTAATATCTTCGGTCTGGTTATTATCAATTGAAGATTAAAAATAAGAATTTTCTAAATCAGCTTTCTGAACTAGGCATGGCCATTATGAGTTCTTGTTTATGCTGTTTGGGCTGACAAATGTACTCGCAGCATTTATAGACATAATAACAGTGTTCGAAACTCATTTAGATTAATTTGTCATAGTATTTTTTGACAATATACTAATCTATTCTAAAGAGGTAGATAATTATGTCCAACATCTTCACATAGTATTACAAAAATTGAGAGAATATAAGTTGTATGCCAAATTCTCCAAATATGAATTCTGGTTACTGAAGAAATATCAGTTGATCCTCAAAAGATTTTTGCTATTATTAATTATCCCAGGCCAACAAATATATCAGAAATATGAAGTTTTCTGAATCTAGCTAGTTATTACAGAAAATTTGTTAAAGAATTTTCTCAAATAGCGATGCCCTTGACAAATTTGATGAAAAAGGTTATCAAATTTGAGTGGAATTCAGATTGTGAAGATAGTTTTCAAAAATTAAAATAATATTTAGTGACAGCTCCAGTGTTAAGATTACTAGATGGTTTGATGCATCTATTCAAAGGTTAGGCTGTGTACTGATGCAAAATGATAAAATGATAGTATACGCATCACAACAATTGAAATCTCATAAAAAGAATTATCCAATACATGATCTAGAGCTAGCTGCCATTATATTTGCGTTGAAAATTTATAGGCATTATCTTTATGGGGTGAAATGTGAAATTTTCACTGATTATCAGAGCCAACCTCCCGCAGTATGATGTGGCTCAAAGACGAATCAAGCAGAAGCTGGTGGGTCTATGACGTCCATGGCCGAAGAGGGAAGGGAGTAATTGCCAGGTGACATCCTAAGAGAAAAAATCACAGAGGCAAAGTGCCGTCCTGACAGGCTTCTAGGCTGAATAATGAGTGGTAAGAGGGGAACTAGAATGAATTGTTTCATATCAAAAAGGGAGGGAGGTCCTGAGTTGTATAAGTAAATAATATAATCTCAAGTGAGGTATTTTTTGGAGTAAAATCATAAAATTAATGATGAAAAACTTTATAGTTAAGTGTATTTGGGCATGAGTAGTACTGAGATAAGTGACCTTCTGGGAAGTACTCAAGTTACATAATTTTTCTAAAGCCAAAACGGACAATAACCCACGATGGGATCACAGGATGTTACATAAATAGTCTCCAAACTCTAAGATTACTTATATATTGTCTTTTAATTACATACTTTAAATCTCTTAAGTATATATTTTATATAACGTTTTCATATATACATAATATTTTAAAATATATGTAAAATATTTACATGCATATAATTATTCAGATATTAAGTTGATTACGAGTTCAATCGATTTTTTTCGAGCGAGCTAACTTCGAGTTATAAAAAAATCGAGTCGAGGTATAACAATAATGTATATCCTTGTTAAATTTCGTGGTACAAGGCATTTATTAATTTGTCTCCCCATTACTTTGAATAACTTAACAATGGGACTTTTAAATGGAGTAATTAAATTCCCTTGTTAAAGTTCCTTTCTATTTGAAATATGATAATTAATAGGGATATTTACATACATAATATTTCATATCACCATATTTACATATCACCATATTTACATATCAAACACTTCTTTTCAAAAATTACATGCCACACATCTAAAAATTATACTCCAAACACTTTTTTTATACCTCCTATTTTTTTTAAAGCTGCAGTATATTTTTTTTTTAAATGTGTGTGATCCACGTAATTATGATAATACAGAGTGTTATGTACGTAATTATTCGTAATTATAATAATGACTTCTACTCTTTTTAAATTTTTTGTTAAAATAAAAATTAATATGTATTTTAATAAAAAAATTATATTTTTATTAATATGTAAATTTTTGTAGTATTTCGAGTAGTATTACTCTCTTCATGGCATGCAAGCATTTGCGTTCTCAGCCATAATATATATTTCCTCCTGTCGACTTTCTATTGCAGCATGACGCAGACACTTGAGAGGTATCAAACCTGCAGCTACAATGCTGGCGAGTCTATGGTTCCTTCGAAAGAGACACAGGTGCACATTTAGATATTCCTCTATTTAATGATATAATATCACGTAATTATCGTACATTTATGAAAATCATGTGCATTTCCACTATTAAGGCTTACATGCACCGTGCACATAGCACAAAACTACACCAGCGTAATGGCGCGCAAATGATGACTCACCGTAATTGTAATCAGAAACGATTTTAATTATGCTATGTATATTAATAAATATGATAATTATATTTGAATATAATTTCGGTACTATCAACAATTCTGATTTCTACGCCTGAAGTTGCATTGAAATATGATTTCGATTTGGAAGCAGTATTGTGCTACTGTTAAAATTATATCTGAATATAATTTTGATATTGCTTGCTGCTATAGCTGTCAAAATTATTTTTGATTGTAATTTCAATTATACTTTGATTTGTATAAGACTTGAGCTAAACAAATAATTATACTTGAATACAATTTGAAGGATGCAATAATACATAAATATAAAATATATTTATATAATATTTTAACAATTTAGATTCTCATTCGTATGCTTCTGAATATATAAGTTGTTTTAAATAATATTTTAACATGTCATAATTTTTATACCTACGAATTGAACTCAAAATAATTGAAATATTTAGACACCAATTGTCATAATGACCCAACAATATATAAAAATAATTAATTTACTTTCAAATTAGTTTAGCATTTTATTAGATTATCAATTTATAGAGTTGAACTTGATTAGTAAATTGAAATATGAGGTATTTCTTATAAAAAAAAATTGAGCTAGCTTATATTTTGTTAAATATAATAAAAAAATTAGATCTATTTAGCCTCCAATTCAATGATAAATGTCTTTGAAAAACTATATATACTAAAAATTTCAAATATATAAATTATATTGAAATATATTTTTAATATACTATAACTTTTATAAAATTTTTATTTGTGAAATAAAGTCAAAATTAATCAAGATTTTAAAACAGCAATCATCATATTATGATTCAACAATGCCTAATATTACTTTTAATTTTTAACTTAGTTTAGTATTTTATTAAGATAATAATATATTAATAATTTATGAAATTAAATTAATATTAAAAAAGTTAAATTATAGTGCAAATTGAAATATGATCTAATGTTGAGCACTGAAAAAATAATTGGGTGGATTTTAAAATGCTGGCCGTAACAAATTAGAAATGACGTGAGTAAAATTATTTTTATTAAAAATATTTAATAGAAAACAAATTCCGTTTGCGCCGCATGCTGCCGCCCGGGGCGCTTCTATTCTCCCGTGCCACATAAGTTTTATTTAGTTAATTATTGAAAGAATTCTGTAGTTAATTCACAATTATTATTTAATTTATAAGTTTTTAAAATTTATTAAAAAATTTCTACCATTTACTCAATATTATATAAAAGGCCTTTTTAATTTAAATTTAACAGATTTTTAATTTTAGTCTTGATACACTTTTAAATTTTTATATCTTTATCATTGCAATTTCTGCCACTTTGTTAAGAGAGAAGAGATCTAGAATAGAGGTGAGGGGAGCCAGCGGTCCGCCATACCCTCCTCGCAGGCCCGAGCGCACCTGCGTAGGGGGAGAGGGAGAGAGAGAGGAGTGAGTGGGTGGGCAAAAGCGGCGCGCACATGTACCTAAGCAGTTAGGAGAGAGACGAAGAGAGAGAGAGAGTGAGGGAGGGAAGGTTCGAGCACCAGTGGCCAGCTACCCTCCGCGTAGATACACTTGCCTGTGTGGGGGAGGGGGTGGAAGCCAATATCTCGCCACCCTCTGTCTGTGTTGGGGGAAGTGAGAGAGAGGAGGGATGAGGCGGGTGTTAGCGACTACCACCTTTTGTGCAGGTGCGCGTGCACCAGCGCGGCAGAGAGAGAGAGATAAAAATTAAAATTTTAAAAATTTAAAATGAAATATTCCCTTAGTATTTAAGAGAATCATTAACATGAACTTATTATATAATAATTATAATTTATAGAGATTTTGGTATTATAATAATTTCAAAATAGAGATCTTTCAATACATTTTTAAAATTTATGAACAAAATAATAATTATAAATTAAGTATATAGACTGTTCTGTAATTATTATTATTATTATTATTATTTTTGATTGAATAAGTGAAGTAAGGATTTGGCTTCTACTATTTTTCATAATTTTTTTTTTTGCTTAGTAGCACTAGTCAACAAAATTGACAGATCTTTTTCGAATATAATTTTATACATTTTCATATACTTTTGTATCTATCTTTACACTGAATAAAATTCATAGATTTGCCTTAAATCACTAAACAGAAGATTATCAGACATAATATGATCCAAGTGATGAGCTAGTCCAATTACTTTTCCTTCGTTCCATTCTAGCCTGTGAAGCCTAAACATGCTTGCCCAAGAAAAACTCGAACAAACCCAAATAATAGGGACTCAATAGGATCGTTTAATGAGGACTCAAAGAACGTTGTTCATTAAGGACTCGAGTGGACTTTGTTTAAAAGCAAACCTGACATGAGATCTTAAGATATCAGAAAACAGTTTCCCAAGGTTCCATAAAAGTCTATTAGGGCAACCAAATCTTCCAAAATCCCAAGACCCACATAACATAACATACTAATAAGGTTGTTAACACTACTCAAATATTGACTAAAAGTTGAATTAGATTTGGATCTAATCAAAGTTTTCTCGATCCAAGTGAGCCGGCTAATAAGCGATTTTTATTGCTTGAAATTTTTATCAATTTAATCTTGAGCTAGTGTAGGATCAAATTGAGTCAGCTTAAAACCTATTTTCAAAGGTTAGCTACAACTACACGGAGCATCTCTTTTAAAAAATGAATATAGATATATAAATAACTTGCTTCAATATATTATTTTTTACAATAATTTAAAGGATGACTATATTAGTATTTTCTTCACTAACTTTATTTAAACTCTATTTATTGTATATACATTTATTATTTCCATTTTTAACCATTAGATTGAATTGGATAACATAATTTATTTTGAAGACATTTATACCTAATATTTTGACTGAAAGATAAAAAAATTAACCAAAAATTGGAACTATTTTGGCTTGAATTGAACTTAAATCGATAATAAATGAAGTAGACCTAACTCGGTTTGAGACTAAATCTAATTCTTCTTGTTTATATCTTAAATCGGGTCAAAAGAAAATCGTTAAAAGCCTAACATGCTAACACCATCGTTTCGTTCTCTCTTTCTAAGTAATAACCGGAGGTAGAAAAGAGAAGAGAGGGATCTCTCTCTCCCTTCTTTTTCTTTTGACACGCACTAATAATCCTTTAGCTATTTAGTGCTGTAATTTTTCTCCCTCAACCAACGATATTTGAATCCATACTTTGACTCCAACGATTTTACGACTTGAGGTAACTCCTACCCTTTGTACTCATTTTTAGATCTTTTAATCTTCACTTGGAGAGATTCTAAGGCTCTGTTTAACACGAGAACTAAAATCATGACTAATTGATATTAATTTAAAAAATAATAATAATAAAAATCACTATTTATATTTTATTTCTCTTATTTTCTCTATAATGTATCGTTTGATACCTTGATTGATTTTTTACATCAAATTAGTGCTTCAATTGAAAATTGAAATTTTCAGTTCTTCCATCATTGTAACCTTTCAGACGATTGACGCCTCAATGCTTCCAATTTTTACGAACCCATTCCTTTTAGGTACCACGGCCTTCATATAGTTTACCTCTAATTAACTCATTAGCGTGGCCCCCACAAATTGAAGAGATGCTGCAGTGGAAAATAATAAAAAGTCTCAAGTTTAACTGTTAATTAATCAAAACGATTGAAAATGGTTGCATTATAGGATACTTAAAAAAATATGGGTAAATATTATTAGGAGTTTTTCCATACAAGACATGAAATTTATACGAAATTACACATTTCACCATCAATTCGTAAATATTACCACTATCACACCATATTCATTTAAATTTACGCATTTCACATACTTCACATCATATTCTTTGACGGTGAACTTCACATTTCTAAATTAGCCTTGATCTTAACTATATTATTAATAATTAATTAAATACTATAAATAAATTAATTTATATAAATAATAATTTAAATATTTATGAATTTATGTATTTTAATTTATTTATCCTATTTAAAATTTCCAATTAGGGTGCCCAATTTAAATCTACATGACTATAATTTTTAATTGAAGTAAGAAAATTGATGTGTTTACAGTAAAAAATAAAAATATATATTAGAATTTAAATATTAATAAATTTATGCATTTTAATTTACATATAATATTATAAAGTATATGAAATATGTGAAATGAGTAAAATTTAAATGAATATGGTGTGATAATAATAATATTTACGAATTAATAGTGAAATGTGTAATTTCGTATAAATTTCATGTCATGTATATAAAAACCCCATATTATTTAGGTCTTAGGAGATGATGAGACAACATTAAATAAATTTACAATTTCAAAAAAAATTTAATGGGATTCCGGGGTTAGCATTAATATTTCAATAAGATAACTTTTATAAATTCTATTAATTTTTTATCATCTTTTAAATAAAATTTATTTTTAAAATAAATTCTAAATATAAAATAATAAAATATTTGATTTTTCTCTCACCTAGGGGTGAGAAATCGATAGTCCTCAATATTCGGATCGAAATTTACCTCGAATCGTACTCGGCTCAAGTTATTGAGCTAAGCCACGTGCCATGGCCAGATCAGATCGAATTGGCTTGATCTCTATTCAATCATTTATTGTAATTATTTATTACTTGTACATTAGTATGCATTAGTAGTGATTAGTACATTTGTTAGGTGATTTTTTAAGCATAGTTAATGTAATTTAAAATCTTAACAAAGTCATTTTTTAAGAAAATTTTAATTTTTGAAGAGTTTGAGTTGACTCGATTAAGGCTCAAATCAGCTCGAAGTTAAAACTAGCCAGCTCGAATTCGAATCAAATTGATACAAGTCGAGTTTGAGCTATTCTTGGCCCAACTTAAACTCGAATCGTTCTTAGCCGTTTAAGTCCTCACGCATAGCTGCTAGACCAATGCCTGCACTCAAGCACCTTCATCCTTGCTTCGACGAAAGTGTGCGCATCCCTTTGGCGAACACGGTGCTGGCCCCCTCAGTGGCCCACAAGCATGCCCGAGTTATACAGTAACACATGTGGCGACAGCAACAATCTTGTGGCGAGAGCGGGTAGATGGGAGTAAGAAGGAATTGTATGATAGTAATTATAAGTACTTTAATAATTTTTATAATGAGAAGGTTTAATTAAAACATTAATATTAATTTTGAATGATTTTTAAAATTGTGAATTTTATTGGTATTATCTAAAGATCTCAATGATATGTAACTAAAAAGAAGATTAAAGATCCCTCATGTTTGTGTTTTTTTTTTATCATTCTTTTTGTCCCTATCAAAATTACTCGGGTGATGTGGATTTCCCACCTCAATATTTGTATTAATTTACATTAACTACCCCATACAAATATTCAAACTTCACTGTGTTTGTCTTTTTGATGAATGTGACTAATTATGTATGGATGATGATGTTTCAATAATTGCTGTTTGTCTAAAATTAATAGCATAAAAAATGGGTGAATATTCTATAATGGCGTTGAAAATGATTGATAATTAAAAATAATGAGATAGCATGCTTCACCTATATTTCATAGATTGGATAAATAGATGATGCAACTGTAGATTATTTTTTGGCTATTTAACTAATGGAGAATGATCCCTTTTTTTTTTGCCAAGGACATCTAGGGATAGAAAAATGGGGGGAGGTGGGGTCAAGTTGACCTAAACCTAAATTTGATTCAATCTAAATAGCCCAACCTAAATTTAATTTGATTAATAAATGAGTTAAGATCATTGACTCGAACTCAACTCATTTATAGAATAACTGCTTATAAATGGTTAATGACTCAACTCAATTATATATAACTTGAACCTGACCCATTTAATAATAGGGTTAAAATTTAAGACCTACACTAGAAAATTTCTACCTTTTACTGACGTCTTAAGGATGTATTACTTGATTCTATTACTTCATCTTTCACATGATTGCTATATTTCTGATCTTTTTTGTGACGCCCGTGGCCGAAGAGGGCGGGGAGTGACGCCGGGTGATGTCCTAAGAAAAAAGAATCACTGAGGCAAAGTGCGGCTCCTGGCAGGCTTCTAGGCCGAATAATGAGTGATGAGAGGGGCGCAGGAATGAATCGACCCACATCGGAAAGGGAGGGAGATCCTGAGTTGTATAAGTAGATAACGTGATCTCAAATAATAGAGGCGACTTTTGGGGAAAAACCGTGAGGCTAATGATGGAAAACTCCGTAGTTAAGCGTGCTTGGGCTGGAGCAGCACTGGGATGGGTGACCTCCTGGGAAGCACTCAAGCACGCAGTTTTCTTAAAGCCAAAACGGACAATACCTCTACAATGAGATCACGGGATGTTACAATATGGTATCAGAGCCGACCTCCCGCAGTACGATATGGTTTGAGGACGAACCAGGCGGAAGCTGGTGGGCCTGTGACGCCCGTGGCCGAAGAGGGCGGGGAGTGACGCCGGGTGATGTCCTAAGAAAAAGGAATCACTGAGGCAAAGTGCGGCTCCTGGCAGGCTTCTAGGCCGAATAATAAGTGGTGAGAGGGGCGCAGGAATGAATCGACCCACATCGAAAAGGGAGGGAGATCCTGAGTTGTATAAGTAGATAACGTGATCTCAAATAATAGAGACGCCTTTTGGGGCAAAACCGTGAGGCTAATGATGGAAAACTCCGTAGTTAAGCGTGCTTGGGCTGGAGCAGCACTGGGATGGGTGACCTCCTGGGAAGCACTCAAGCACGCAGTTTTCTTAAAGCCAAAGCGGACAATACCTCTACAATGAGATCACGGGATGTTACATTTTTCTTATTTTTAGGGGAATTTAGTTTAATATTATCTTGCTTTTGTATTATATTATTTAGATATTCTGACATTTAGGTACCATTTTTTTAAGTAATAATTTTATAAATTTTTACAAGATTATGTACAGAAGTCATCAAATTAAATAATTTTTTAATTTATATCATGTGATATAATTTTTACATAATATTAAACTAAACCCCTCCTCAGTTGAATGCATGACTAATCATATATGTTTGCAAGCTTATTTTCAATGAGCCTTGACTTGTAATTATAACAAGGACGCTTCATGCAGAACACTTATCAGGAATACTTAAAGCTGAAAGCCAGAGTTGAATATCTGCAAAGGTCTCAAAGGTAAACTAAAAGGTTTTTAGTTCCAGAATATGAATATTTACTGATGCACTAATTTGTGTGTTGCAATTTGTTAATCCATCTTCTGCAGGAATCTTTTAGGGGAGGACTTGGGTCAACTATCTACCAAGGAGCTCGAACAACTCGAAAATCAAGTAGAAATGTCTTTGAAGCATATCAGATCAACAAAGGTAACGCTGCAAAAATCATATAACTTCCAACTTTTTTGAGGTTTCAATTTATTATTTCAGTAGGCAAACTTAGCTTTATATTAAATTTGTACTAAAACAGCTACCAAAAAGGAATTGTATCAAATCTTTCAGTCTAGATGCATTATATATTCTTAAATAAAGTTTACCTTACCCTGTTGCTAAGACTTCCCCTTATAGGAATAGAATATTCATGCTTATATTTGTGCATAGATTTGTTTGAGCATCTATTTGACTCGGTTATTATGATAGTTTTACAATAATATAGTCTTCTCATTTGCAGACCCAATTGATGCTCGATCAGCTTTGCGATCTAAAACGAAAGGCAAGTTTTTGACATTTTGTTTCAGTATGAGTTTTTCACTCTTTTCACTAGTCATAATAGTACTTATTCATAACTTCTGTTTATCATCTTTGCAGGAGCAAATGCTACAAGAAGCTAACAAAGCTTTGAAAAAAAAGGTACTATAACTATTTAATGTATGATAGTTTGCAGTTGTATTTCAAAGGGAATTTGTTCACTTTGGTAGTATGTTATGACTCAGCCATCGTAACCTGAATCAAATAATCTAACTAGTTAGGTTACTGACAACAAGGTGAGAACTACTTGCTCTCTATTGTACTTCCTCTCACTATTTATATGTGCAAGGAAAACCCTAATAATGAGAATTTTCTTTTCTTTTTATTTAATATGGTATTACAGTATGTTCAATTTTATCTATCATATTTTCAATTATCTTCCTTCACCATCGCTGCTGCCATACAGCCACTCCATAAAAAGCACTCGTCTCTAACGTGATCCCTTGTATCGTGCCAGCTATCGCCCATTCTAGTTCTTGCTCTCGTACTATTACAAGCTTGCCACATGTGCCTCTATTCTCACATGCTCGTGCCCTACTCATGACCCTTCCCCCACTCCCCCCGCAACTTGTCTGGGTCATGTGCCTCTATTTTTACATCAAATTTTTTTTCTAGTTTACAATTGTCTCTCCAATCAGTTCAAGCACAACTGATGGCTGATACTTTAGTTGTAGATATTACTACTACTCTCTCTAAAGTTCTTTGAGTTACATAGATTACTAGTAGTTCATCTGCACACTTAGATCATTCTAGTCATGCTCTGTCTACTCTTATTGATAGATTAGTGGATGTTGCTGTGGTAGTGATACTAGTGGACAGGGTAGTGGCAGGAACTCATTTCCTCCTTATTCACATTGTGAAAAAACTAATCATTTTGTAGATCATTGTTGGCAAAAATTTAGTTATACTTGATCTCCTCAATAGTTAGTGAGGATACACTGCCATCAAATCATCAATTCATCCCCAACACAATTTATATATGATGCCTGAGATCCGACCATATGGCGTCGATTTGGATGGATGGATGGTCCTAAGCAGATTTGGCAACAATCGTGATTAATGATGAATTAATCTAATTTTAAATTCTCTTTTAATCTACCTGATTATTTTATGCAGAGATTTCAAATTTTAGATTAATTTATTTATGTATTTTTTTCTATATATCTCATATCTAGTATGTTATAATTTATTCTAATTATATTTTATTTTCTATGAGAATTGTCATATATGTGAGACGTCTGTATATAGGGCGTTAGATCTTTGTGTTTCTTTTAATTCTGAAATGAAATGTATTTGAGTTTGAAATAGAGTGTTATATTCTGGTGGAGGGAAAGTTTGGAGCAATAGGTGAGAACTATAAATGCCTTAAAAAAACTCAGGCCCTCCGGAATAATTGCAGCAGCCCCAATTCATCTGCAGCATCTCCAATGACTCTAATCGCGATCCTACCCTGAGGGCCTGAGCCAACGCCGGTTCGCTGGCGTCGCTGCGTTCCTCCCCCGTGCCACGACGCCTCCGGGCCGACGAGCTAGGCGGCGGTTGGCGACACCCTCCCCCCAGCAATCTCGCCTTCCTCCGCCGACAGCCATTCGGTCGCCGGACTGCCCGACGCACTCTGCCAGCCCGCCTCCCTCCGTGCTAACGGCCGCCGGTTTACGTCGCTGTTCTGCGCGATGCCGCCACACCAGCCCGCTCCCCTGTTCAAGACGATCGTCCGCCTCTCTCAGCGCTCGGCGCTATTCCGCCGCCGCCTTGGTGAGTGACCGCCATCGGCGACCGTCGCTGGGAGTCGCTACTGCTGTTGCGCCACTCGTAGGCTGCCGCTATTTCCTCTTCTGTCCCACCGGGCGGCGACTTCATCGTCGACTGCCCTGCTGCCGTCCTCTCGCTGATAGCCTCATCTTCGACTCCAGCTTCTCTGATCTGTTACTCTGCTTGTGATTACTTGTTAGGAACAACGTTCTGCTGTTGGTAACCCTAAAACCTGATAAATGTCTCGAGTTTCCTTGGAAGGCTACTGATGACTTCTGTTATCATGATTGTTTTATTTGCTCACTTGTGTGACCTTGATATTATCGTGTGAATCAATTGCTATTGGGATATATTTGTTGTGAGATATCATGTTCCTCTGCATGCCCTAGCCTTGATTTGTTGAAATAACATCATCTTATTAAAGTGGTGAATCTTCTGCATAGCATAGATCTTATTTTTTTACATAGCTTTGATCACAAGTTGGAAATTCTTGATTATTGCGTGATTACTATCAATAAATAGTCCTATTATATTTATGTTTATCTACTACTCTACTTGTTGATCTTTGAGTTAAGCTGCATTTGCGTATTGTCCCACAGCACCAGTAATGCTCCTTCAAGATCGTCTACGTTATCCCATGAGGACTATAATCAATTGACATCTATGTCTCAAAATAGTAAATTCGATTCTCATGTTGCTTCTTCCGGTTCTGCTTCCGTTACACATTCAATCATGCTTTGGATTTTTGACTTTGTAGCCTCTTCCCATATGTATGATGTTAATAGGAAATTATTTACCTCTCATACGTTGTCTTTCCTTCCCCTAGTTATTTTTGCCATTAGTTCTCTTTCATATGTCGGTGAAAAAAATCAATTTCTTTACCCTCCTTTCTTAGATTATCTTATTTTTTTATGTTCTCATTTTCCGGTCAATTTATTTTCTATTCATAAACTTACAACTACTCATAATTATTTTGTTACTTTTAACCCTACTCATTGCGTATATTAAGTTCTCCAAATGAAGACGATGATTCATTTGGTGTTGAAGCTAGTGGAGTTCAACACCTCCCTGGTTTAGGTTCTCCAACTTTTGCATCTCTTTTGGCTTCTTCAGAGACTCTATGCTAGTGGCATTGCCTTATTATCTTGGCCATCCTCCTCTATTTAATGTGAGGCTTATGAGTTTGGCAAATATCACAGAGTGCCTTTTCCTTTTGTTTAAGTCTCTACTAGTCAACCTCCTTTTAATTTTATTCATTTTGATATTTTGGTCCCTAATCCAGTAATCCTACATCACCTCATCAAGAGTTTCGATGTTATGTTATTTTTAGTAATGAGTACACAGATATGACTAGTTGTGTTTTTAAAATTTTACATCAATTGTTTCATCTATATTTTAATTGTTTCATCAAGAAATTAAATTTTCATTTTTTGTTTAATTAATGTTTTTTGCATTGATAATGCTCTTGAATATATGTAAACTACTTCCACCTCATTTTGTTTTACTGTGAGATTATTTATCAAATATGTTGTGCTTACACTTCTCAATAGAATGGTATTGCAGAGCACTAATGCCATCATTTACTTGATGTTGCTCACACATTGATGTTTTAGATGAATATCCTTAAATTGTTTTTGGGGATGCCATTTTGAGTACATGTTTCTTAATTTATTGGCTATCTACAACTACTGTACGAAATGCATCTCGTTTCTTTATGCTATACTTAGGAAAATGTCTACCTATCACTCCTAAGATTTTTAAGTGTCTTTATTTTGTCCACTCTTTCCATCAAGGTCATGATAAATCATTACCTCATGCTACTTGTTGTATGTTTTGTGTTATCCTAGGACACAAAAAGGCTATCGGCATTATGATCCCAAAGCTTGACACTTTTTGTGTTGATAGATGTTACATTCTTTGTGTTAATTCTATATTTCTCAGACAAATCATCCACTATCAATACCCCTTCAGTACTACTACTACCTTTAATTGGATCTGTTATCTCTTATCGCCTATTACGTGTATACATTCTACGGAATCAACCATCAGATGAGACAATAAAACCAACATCTAATTAGTTAGATAATCCTCCTACTCCTGCCACTATCTCTACATATGACGTGTCCTTGGATCTTTCAATTGCTTTATGTAAAGGTAGACAAAGCACAATATTGCCTTTATATTCTCACATGACTCTCGACTATTTATCTTTTTCTTTGATTCTTTTGCCTTGTCCCTATCTTCTATGTCTACTCCCAGTTTCTAAGATATCTGCTTTTTTTCTTGTAAAACATGTGTTCGTTTTCCTCTTGGTGTGTACCCGGTTGCTTTAAAGTAGGTAGGTATGAAGTTTAATTTTGATGATAAACATATATTGTTACTAGGCAAGGCTTGTAGTGAAAGGGACTCGAGCTTTGTGAGAAGCCCATGATCAAGAGTAACAATGAAACTTCATTATAAAGGTTGAACGCAAGTTTTTATTCTTAAACACCCTCCAAAGGATTACGACTTATGATAAGTTATTCATAGAAGGCTTGGATCACAGCCCTAGCTAGTTAACGTAATTTCTTGATTCGATTAAAAAAAAAAGAATTATTATAAATATATATAAGTTGTCTTAGTATGTTGATTGTAGATTAATATTTTATTTCTGTCTAACCGTTATATCAAGATGGACAACATCTTTGAATAAACAAAGACATCTATACTTAATATTTTATTTAAAAGATCGAAAATTAATTGAAAGTTGGATTGACTTTGGCTCGGATCGAGTTAGAATTATTAATAAACGAGCCTGCCTAGCTTGAATTGTGATCGAGTTGAACTCTTTTCATTCATATTTTGAATCGAATCAAGATTGAATTGAAAACCTTCAATTTAACCTTGAGCCAAGGTCGGATCAGCTTGAAATTGGATCGTTAACAACCTTAATTATAACAGCAAGGATGGCGTAACCTGGAGCATTACTAGTCTTGGGTGCAGCTTGCCTTGGCTGCTCTCAGGTGTATGCTTGCCATAGCTGCTTTCTGGTGCACCCTCCCTGGTATCTGGTTGAAAAGTATTTAGCATATTGTAAATATATTGTGATGCCTTGTGACTGAAGAAATCAGGAGTGATTATTAGGGTGATGTCCATATAATTGAATCAGAATCACTCAGATAAGGAATGACTCATAATAGTCTTCTAGGTGGAGGGGCATAGAATTGAATTGCTTCATATCGAAAAGGGAGGTAAGATCCTAAGTTGTCTAAGTAAGTAATTTGATCTCAAATTATAGAGGCACATTTTGGAGAAAAAATCGTGCAGCTAATGACAAAAACTCTCTAGTTAAGCATATTTGAGTTAGAGTAGTATTGGATGGGTGACTTTGTCAGAAGTACTCAAGGCACAATTTTCTAATGCTAAATCATATAGTGCCTCTACATTTGGATTACTGGATGTTACATATTACTTTCATTTTAATTTTGTGGACTTACACATGTACGAGTGAAAGTTTGGCTCGAAAATCAATAGCTACTCGATGTTCAGATCGATATGTAGCTAAAATTAAGCTCGACTCTAATTTATTTAGCCGAGCTAAGAGCTATCGTAGAATCAGATCGACTTGGCTCAATTTTTATTTTCTAAAATATAAATAATGTATTTAGTTTTTTATTATTTGTACATAAGTCTGTGTTAGTTGTTGTTAGGATATTCGTTAAATGATCTTGTAAGTTGTACGAGTTATTTATTAATTTTTGGTGAGCTTGAGTTAACTCAAATAAGGTTTGAGCTAGCTCGAAGTTGAAACGAGCTAGCTCTAACTCGAATCAAATTTAGTTGAGAGCTTGAGCTTAGTTTGAGTCGTGCCTAGATTGGCTCGAACTTGTTCTCACTCCTATATGCATGTAGCTTGTAATGTATATGATGAGGCCAATTTTTGACACACTATGTTAAGTTAGACAATTTTTATTGAGAGGTTTTTTCTTCCTATTAAATTTCATTACATTCTCTTTATTCTTGTACTTTTGTATTAATATTTTAATTCAGGGGGCATTTGATTTAATGTTATATTGATGTTATTTCATATTATCTAGAAAGAATAATTATTTGGTTTAACATTTTTAGATAACTTTCTAAAAATTTATTAAATTGTCACTTACAAGGTGACATTTAGATCACATAACATCAAAATAACATCGAACTAAATACTTCCTTAATACTATGACAACAGAGAAGCATTGGTTATTTTCTTGATCCAAAAAATCATATATGTAAAAATTTAGAATTTGTTTTTTAGTTGCATTTCTGAATTTTTAAATACACTTATAATCGTCTCATAAATAAAGTTTTATAGGCACGTAGTTACATATATCCAATGAATGGTTCCCTTAGTTTGCCTGACAAGTTGTTGGGAGATGTATTCTGTATCATGAAACTCGAACAGTTCTTTACCAAACATTCTTCAACGTTGGCAGCTGCAAGAGGATGGGCCAGAAATTCCACTCCAGCTATCCTGGCCCAGCGGCAGCGGCAGCCGCGGCTCCGGCGAACATGAACCTCAATCAGATGCATTCTTTCAGCCCTTAACGTGTGATCCTTCTCTGCAAATTGGGTAATAATCGAACTGCATTATAACTCTGGAATATCCCTTCCAAAAATCTACTTGAAGAAGCTACATAATATGTCTTTGCAGGTATACTCCACTCTGTACAGATCAGCGATTAAACACTGGAATGTCCACACATAATATCAATGGATTCATTCCCGGATGGATGTGATGATCATTTAAACAGTCCATATATTGCTTTCATAAGGCACCTAACTAAAGAAAACAGTAAGTAAAAATAAGGTTGATGTTGCTAGTTTTGTGCCTGTGTTTCATTAATGATTCAGTAGTAGCTGGACAGAAACTACTAGCTGGAAATGAATGGATTGATCTATATGTGAGCCATATCTCTGTTAGCTTGTCAATAGGTAATGTAATATAAGTTCATTTAGGTACGTATATATATATATATATCTATATATGTTACTTTAAAAATGATAATTTGGTGAAATATTCATGATAATTTGATGTCACAGATTTTGTGGAGGTTTTTGCTAGACTGTTCTTTGATAATAATGATGGATGCTAGACTGTTTCTTGGTCCATATATATGGCCTAAGGAGATTTGGGGGCATCCACACTTGTGGGGCCATTGAGCATGTCAAGGGTCTAACTCGGAGGATTTGGATAACTTTCCTAGCCGAAAAAAAAAATAATCTATGTTTGCATGCGTATGACTTCCATTCCCTATTGATTTTCTAACAATAACGGCCATCACCATCAAGTCTTAAGTCATACTAGATGAGGTAGGCTGCATTAATTTGTTATTTTAATTTCAATACTCTGTTAAATAGTCTATTTAATTTTAAGTATATTTTTTATTACGTCTTTTTGGGACTTATTCTTTTTCTTACTAGAATTTCTACTCCTATGATTTATGTTCAAATTATGCTCGTAAAGATTTTTTTTTGTTTAAATCTATCTTCTATTAAGGCTACTTAATTTTTTTTTTTCATCGCAAACATTACTCATTGTCTTATCCGTTTGTGTATACTTACTCTTCTATTTTAATAATATTATTATTATGATATTTATTTTATCTGTATGTTTTCGTTCTGTTAGCATTTAGTATTATATAATATTATTTATTTTATTAGTGTCATATAAATAGATTTTTTTATTTAATCCATATTGCTTACATCCTACAAATAACATTATCACTAATTTTATTGTCAATTTATATGGTAAATTTGTAGTATTTAAATCACTCATTTTTTTAATGACTTGATAATTAGTCATCATCCTATTGATCTCCTAACTAGAGCAAATAATACAAGGATCATATATATTAAAAATGAAATTAGAAAGTTTAGAAATTTTTTATTTTCATGCGTTGCATGTCTCGCGGCGTCACCAATGAAAAGTTCAGAAAAGTGATATGGGAGTTGAGTTAAACTTTTGAGATCAAGTTAAAGCTATCGTTTAAGTGTAGATATTTTTCGATCCAAAATTTTAAGTTAGTGGGTAAGATCCAGCGATACTATTTATATTAATAACTTAAGTTTATTATTCAATATTGAAGAATTCTCACATGCATTCCAATAGAAGGCTTTCTGCTTAAAAAGAATTTAAGTACGCACTTGTTGTAAGCCATAATGTTTTAGTTAAGATCCTTTTTTGGCTCTTTTATTCTCTAATTTCCTGTTTTCCATCGTCACTCACTTCAGTCTTCAAATACACAGGCTAAGAGTAGCATTATGTCTGAAACTCGAATTTAACTTGAATTTTACTCAAGTTAAACTCAAATTGATTCTTTTATAATTCGAAGTTGACTTATTCGAAATAAATTTGATTGACTTGTAATTGATTTGATATTTATATAATGATTCATGTTTAGAATTTCCTATGTATATGTGGGATAATTATGTATATAATGATATATATTGAAATGATATATATATATACACATAATGCATATAAATTTAACCAAAAAATTATATTAAACAAAGATTATATGAAAAATGATTAGAAAATGAAATTAAAAAAATAATCTCGATTCGACTCGAAATTAAATAGATTTTAGTCGATCCAGATTAAACTCGACTTAAATTTGAGAAGCTCCCTTACCCACCGGTCAAAGACGTGTTAGACAATTAACGTAGTTTTAGGCTGCGTTTGGGAAAACTTTTTGGTATTAAAAAGTGCTTCTTTATATAGCTAAAATATAAAAGTTGTGTTTGGTAAAATAGCTATTTAACCGTTTTCAGCTATCAAAAAGCTAAAAAACAGCTGTAGAGAAAAGCTAAAAAAAAAGCTTTTTGGAAAGTGATTGTGCTCTAATTAATTATGGAGAAAAATGACCTTAATATTATTTATCTCTAACCGAACACATCTTGCTAATCTTTCCCGTCATTTTCTTCCTCACGTCCCGTCATTAGACCAAATATGCAATTGCCGTAATTTTCATATTTTCATATTTTCTTTATAAAAATGTATTAAATGATATTATTAATATAGTAAAATAAAAATATACATATTTACGTAGATATAATATAAAATAAACAAAATTTATTTTAAAATTTATAAATAATATACAAATAAACTATAAAATAATATAAAATATATTATAAAATTAATGGCACATAAATTTTATTATTTAATAGAATGAGTTAATTATTATATATTTATAGAATATATATAATAAAAATTATTTAAATTATGTCTAATTTAGTTAAAAATAAAAATATTTTAAACAGCACAGCAGTTTAACCAAACAGTTCTGCTTTTGATGGCAGCTTTTAACAATAGTTTACTAAACGTATAAAACAGCTTTATTCAACAGCACTTTTTTATACAACTATACAGTACAGTACTTTTTTATACAGCACAACAATGCCAAACAGAACCTTAACTTATTTAAGGCGAGTCCTGAAATTCATCAGGAACAATTCCGATTCATCTCCAATAAAATGGCTACGGCAGCCAACAGCCACTGTTAATGTATGATCAGCTTCTCTGCGTGCTTTTCTACGATCCAACTGCAGGCTGATGATCTCCCGAGGAGGCCGAGCAGCCATTGCCTCAGCTTCTCAAGCTTTTCAGGGATCCACAGGCCTGCCGGCTCTCTTGAAGGGCTGCATCACCTTCATCAGCATGATCTCCAGAATCCAACTCCTCAATCGCTCCACATATCAAAAGAATTCATGGGCTAGCCCTCGTAGTACGAATATATATAGGTTGACAAAGAGGGAGAGCTAGGGCTGACATCATGCTTACGTTTATTTATAATAGAGAAATATCAGAAAGAGCTAAAGTGTAAAATTATAATATTGGATGAATTTTAATTGAGTTCCTGATATTTTGCCACCAGTATTTATGCAAAGTTTCATTCTGAGATTAGGTTTAATATTAAGGGAATTTACTTTCATTACCCTTATAGAAATTTTTTTTTATAGGCAGAACCCCTAATTTAAATATTTACAAGCAATACCTCTTATTTTGAATATAAATTTACCAATAATACTCCCATGCTAATTTCATTTATTATCGATTATTTTAACCAATTATAATTAATATATATAACTAAGATTAATATATCCCTTCATTACATCTAGCCTTTAAATAAAATTCACCATCTCTGTTTTCATCTTTATTTTTTCTAAGTCTCTATTATTTTTATTTTTTATCTATTTTTAAGATCTAAGTATAATTTTAATTATATATGTTAATCCTAATTGGGTTAAAAATAGTAAACAGAAGATAGCATCTTTTTTTGAGTATTCTACTCATTCTGTTGGCGCTTTAAAAACCCTCCAAATCCCTCTAAAAATATTTTCAATAATTAATATTTATATTTATTTCATATATATTATACACACGTTGAAATATTAAAAATTAATTTTTTTCACATTCTATGCATATTTTAATAAAAAATAATTTTATTTCTAATTCAATACAATTCTCAATTTTAAAATATCTTACTATCAAATATTTAAATATAATAAAATATTTTTATTTCGCATCATAATAATATATAAATTATTTTTTTTCTTTCTTTATCTCAAAAAAAATTTTAACGTCCCTAAATATACTTTAACCAAATAAGATTGTTTGTTCTTTTGTTTATGTGAATGTGAAAGGATTTATGTGTAACATTAAAAAATAAGAATATTTTTTAGGACAAAACAATTAATTAGAGTATTTTTGGTAGCACAAGTTTTTGATTTTTTTTCTTATAGTGAGAGTAATTATTGGGTTCGGCATGCCAATAAAGAGCCACCACATCAAACTAAGTTAGGCCCACTATTAACGTAGCGCCTCACTATTAGAGCCTAATAAAATTTTCTATAACAGGGGAGAGCTCCCCTTCAAACCAGTCAAGTTTTAAAAAGATAAAATATGAATTTATTAAAAATTATCAAGTAATTTGGAGTTTGTGAAAGATTAAAATGTAATTCACATAATTGTTTAAAATTGTAGAAAATGTATTTTTAAAGTTGAAATTCTAAAATGAAGGAAAATTTATGCATAATATAAATTGTTGCATTCACTTTTTTAATTGCATAATATATAAATTATCAAAAACAAATGGGATAATTATCTATATGTCACATAATTTAGTATTATTTATGACTTATCCATCCATTCTTAATTAATTATGTTATGCACACTCAAAATATTACAAAATCTTATATACACAAATTTGAGTTAAAACTTAATCAAAATCTATTTGAAAATAAAATATTCTCTTAGTAAATCATTAAAATTATATTTTTACTTTTAATGGTATATATTTTTTCTCTTCCTCAATACCACACTAAAGTGTTGATTTGTCCTAAAATTAATTCACGTCGCGGATGTCTCCTTCCTTTGCCTCCACTTAAATATTAAGATTTTAAGATTTTCATTCAAAATATATTTAAATATCCTTAAAATAATATGATGAACGGCTCAGATTTTTTGTAATCTAACTATAATTAGGTTATTAAAAAATTATGATTACTCATTATAATAAAAATAAATTAAAATGTGTGTATGTAAAATTTTATAATATTTTGAGTGTGCATAGCGTAATTAGCTAAAAATGAATAGGTAAAATATAAATAAAATTAAATTATATGGCATGTATGTAATTATCTCAAAAAAAATTAAGTAGCACGCCAGTCGCTGCATGTCAGCTGGCTCTTCGAATCCTTTTACCCTTCACTCGCAAATCGCCTAGAAGGTTTGAACTAACGTCTCGGTTATTTAATAATAAAAAAAAACTTTTTTTCTCGCTAATTATTTTTAAAACAAATGCTGTGTAACTCAATAATGTTAAAAAATACTACAATCATACATGGCATCATTGTTATGCAAATAAAATTATTTTTTTATTCCTGTTGCAATTATTGTCACATTGCCGCATGAAAATCCTATTCCCACACACACATATATATATATATATGTAGCACTACTCTTAATTTAATAAGCATGCACCTACTAAAATTATAAGGTATTTTATTATTGTCAAATAATTTTTATCTTTTTATGTAGTATGAAAAATAATATTATACTATACCTCAAATATTTGATAAAAAATAATGTTTTGTAGTCCTTATAAATGACTTTAAAGTTTGAATTTGATTAGAATTTTCATATGATAATGGTACCATAATGACAAAAGGTTAATTTCTTATGTGGTAATGATACCACGTAGAAAATCTTAGACTGCTTCGATGTTTGAGCCATTAATAAAGATATATAGTATTACTCATTGGATAAAGTTAATATTCAAAATTTTTAGAGTTAATTAGTTGTGATAGCTATATATAGTAGTTTGGGTGAAAATCCAAGCAAGAGATTAAGGGCTTGCTTGATTGAGTGTTAATTTTAGGTAAAGAAAGAGAAAATATTTTATTTTATAGAGTTAATGGGAAAGAAATTTATTTTAATATTGAGAGGTGTGTAGAATTAAAATAAAATTAATTTTAAGATTAGAATTTGTATTAGATGTGAAATAAAGTTAATTTTTAAGGTTAAAATGTGAAATAAAGTAATTAAAATTTATAATAAATTTAAAATATTAATTTTTTTAAATATAAGAGGCAGTCAAATAAGATCTAACAAAAATAAGTAAAATTATTGGGTTGATTAGAGGGAAAGAGATATTAGAAAAGGGAAGAATGAGAAGTTTTACTTGAGGTTCTATTTAGAAGGAATGAAAATGGTGATGCCAAGCGTGGGTTGCGAAGGGAAGCTTCATTGAGGGGAAGAGACATTGGTGGAGCAGAGCTTGAGCTGAAGCCAAACTATGGGTGAATAGTAACCGATTGGTCTTTTCCTTCAAAATTCTTCTATTGGATCACGAACCGAAACTCCCCACTCAATATAAATGAGGTTATTTATAGTGAGAAAATAGTAGATGAGATTAGATTGATTAGGTAGGTTTAATTAATGACACAATAATAGAGTGGTGTGGTGATAATTGGACCTGTGCACACCTCCCAAATAGCCCAAGCATTAATGGTAGACATCCTCTTTTTGTCCCTGAAAAGGGGGAACTATCACATCATAGGTCAGCCAATTGTTCAACTAGCTAGTCGCTCGACTAACTCCACACTATTCGACCAGGGCACCTTAGTTCGAGCAGGCCGCCTAGGTTGTTCAGAAATACTTGTTTGATTGACTTTACTGAAAGACTTAGTTTAATCTGTCCACATGTTATGGTAATTTTTTTCTTTAACAATTATTTTTTAATCCCTTTCTAACTCTCTGCTTTACTCTCTCTAAACTCTTTCACAACTCTTTCTCTTGTTAAATTAACAATAAGAACTATGATAAGTGAATATGTCATAACTTCCCTTCCAATTTGCTCTTCCTTACACCTCTTCCTCTTTTTATTTTTTTTCTGAAAAAATGATACAAGTTTTAATTCTTTTAATAAATATGTTGTAAATTTTCAAATTGTAATATAATATGTTACCCAATTCTTCAATTGTTTTGCAACAAAATAGTTGATTTTTAATTTAATATATTAGAGTACTAAGCAATTGAAAAAAAATAAACTTAAAAATAGGTTCAACATCACAAATTGGACAAGATTTAGTTTGGTTCTTGTTTGGTTATTGATTTGAAACCAGTTCGTAACTGGTAGCCTACCAAATTAACCTAATCATTTCATGACGATTTACCCCCAGGTCCAGTAAATAGAACTGAATTGATCTGATTTAATACTCGTTAATTAATTAGCAGTTTCAGTACTGTAAATAGAGAGAGGACTCATGAATTGGAAAGATGATACATGCGAAGGATGTACATATATAATGCCTCATTTAGTTCGGACTTAAAACCTCCTCAAACTCCTCAAAAGTTTTCAAAATTTTTTTATTAATATTTTATATTATTTTATATTATTTTATATCTTACACATATTTTAATAAAAATAATAATTCTATTTCATATCTATCGCAATACTTAATAATAAAATAACTTTATTTCATATCATATCATTAAAATAATCTTTTTTTCTTTTATCTCAAAAGAATTTAAAAAATTCTTAAAATATTTTCTAATCAAATAAAACCAAAGGATAATAAAAGCAAAATATAAGTTATTGGGGACACCACTATGTTGAGTGTAAGTTGGCCAACTCATTGGGGACAACTCTGTGGAGTGGAGGATCGATGGAAAAGTGGAGGCCGCTAGAGAAAATCACAAGATACTGTTTATTTTACGAGTACATAGATCGTAAAAAAAATATGTATTTATGATTATTATAAGAACAATGCTTTTTAAATATGATGAGATAATAAGTTAAAGATTTACAAAATTTTAGTAATCAATATATATTATATATATATATATATCTCTTGGACTTAAATTTAGATTGGCAAATCTATATCATTATTATGACTGTGATTAATTTCCACATTAATTATGTCAGTGTGTGGAAATAGGAAACAAAGTGTTCGGTGAGTCAACAATAACTCAATTTTATGTCATTATTATCTATATTTAACGAGTGCAATAATTATTTTATTTATTTATATGATCCATCATTTTAAGATAAAAATATTATACATCATTTTTTTTAAAGGATAATTACCTACATGTCACATCATTTTACTTTATTTATGTGTTACTCATCCATTCTTAGTTAATTACGCTATGCACACTCAAAATATTATAAAATCTTATATACACGCACTTTCACTTATTTTTATTATAATGAGCAATTATAATTTTTCAATGACCTAACTATAGTTAGATTACAAAAAAAACTGAACCGTTTATCATATTATTTTAAAGATATTTAAATATATTTTGAGTGAAAATCTTAAAGCTTTGATGTTTAGGTAGTGGCAAGGAAAGGAGACATCCGCGACGTGAATTGATTTTTGGACAGATCAGTGCTTTAGTGTAACATCGAGGAAAAAAAAATATACTATTAAAAGTAAAAATATAATTTTAATAATTTATTAACGAAATATTTTTTTTCAAATAGATTTTAACTGAGTTTTAATATAATTATATGTATGTAAGATTTTATAATATTTTGAGTATGTACAATATAATTAAAATGGATAATATATAAATAAAATAAAATATTATTACATGTAGGTAATTATTTAAAATAAAAAACATCATACAATTTACTTCTGAGAAATTTCTTTCAAAAGAGCATGTCCTTCTTGGGTTGACGGAGGTTCCGCACATAATCCCAAGGCTCGCGAATCATGAAGAATCTACGAGACACCTTGAACCTGCCCATGTTCCCGGCTCCCTTCATCTTCCTCCCCCCGCCGGAGAATCCACCCCAGCGGCTGCAGCAGCAACAAACGGAGATGGTAAGAAGAACGATGGGGAGACCGACGGCGAGGCCGAGGTTCGCCCACTGGCGGAGGACTTCGCCGCCTGGTCCAGGCGGGAAGAGCTCGCGCTCTCTCCTCTGCAAGAAGACCCCGACGTCCTCCATGAATCGGAGCAGCTCCAAGAGCTTGTCGTGGAGGAAGCGGCAGACGCTCGTGCGGAGCTCCTGAGGTCCGATAACGGCGTCGCTGGGAATCTCCAGCTCCGGCAGAAGTTTCCTCGCTGCTTCCATTTATTGCCAGCGCTCTTGATCAACCGCTTCACGAAGATGCGGGGAGAAGAACGGGGTTGTTAATATAATGGGTAAATTGCATCCGGATCCCTGAGGTTGGAAAATAATTGCAACTTAGTACTACGTTTTTTAAAAATTCAATTTGAGCCGTAATTTTGGTCTCAATTAAAATATAATAATTATTATTTTTATTATTTTACTGTAAATTTATTCTTATTTATTAACTTTATAAATTTATAATTTAACTTTAAAATCACAATATTTATATTTTTTAGTTTGAAATTTTAGTGCAAATAAAGGTAAAAAGAAGAGAAATTAAATTTTAGATTTTTATTAAATTTTTTAAGAAGAATGAGAATGTAGAAGTGTAATGGTCCTTCGAAATATATAAATAATTTAAATTATTTAATAAATGATTAAATTTTTTATTTTTTATTAAAAAATCAGTAAAAATGATAATATTCTGAAAGAGATCAAAATTTTAACACTTTTATAAAAAATTCAAATTAAAATTTCAAAAAAATCAAAATTAATTTGTAATATCTTTTGACCTAGGGCCCGAATGCAATTTGCCCTAATATAAATGTTGGAGAATAAAAAAAAGAATTGATTATTACTCCGCAATGAAGAAAAGCATTAAATTGTACTACATGGCATATATTATTTATGGCAATTAATGTTCACAAGATGGTAATCAGTGAAGTCCAAATTAATTAAAGAGAAAAATGTCAAATAATTAAAGCTATTTTGAACATTTTCTTCCCTGTATCTGTAGAAATTCTTGCCACATGAGGATACACATTATTTGATTCGTGAGTCCGTGACAATAATATTATTTTGAATTTGAATAATTTGTGATCACGTAAACTGTTCGAATTGTTTATTTTAATAGTTTTTTTATTTAACATAGATAAATATTTTTTTTACTTAGCATAAGTATTTTTTACTTAAGATAACCCACATATCAAGAAAAAATACTTGTACTAATCATAAAAATATTTCACCAAACTAAAAAATATTCATATTAAATAAAAACGGTGTACACTGAGCTAAAAACATTTAAAGATCAATTTGACTTCCTTAAGATTGCTAGGCGCTATGTGGGCTTGCTCGCTAACTGTTAGAACCTTCTCTAATACCCTTTGTCAAACAACAGCTCAACAGCAGCCCCTTGTCGAACAGCGGCTCAAAGAGATATCACAGGATCGTACCCTTCGTACTACTGTGTCAACTCAGCATTTAAGACAGCATGGAACCCCACTCCCTGATCGTCCTTTGCAGGAGTAGGTGTCAGATGTGGCAGACTAAACCTACTATGTATCCTCCTCTTCAAGCTAAAATAAGGGGGGATTGCTCTCTCTAAGGACTCTTCCTTCCTCTATCTCTCTCTCGGGCTGAGCTGCCTCTCTCTCTCTATCCCTCTTATACTCATTCGGTCTCCATTTAGAGATCAAACTTTATAAGAGGAGATTCGATTAGTGGATTCAAATCGCCTGGACGGCGTCGTGGTTTTTCCCCCGGACACTCGGGTTTTCACGTAAAAATTGTCGTCTCATTTCTCTCTGTTGTGGTGCATTTTTTGCATCAACAGTAGTGCCCTTACGCAGGATCGATACCTCACTACATGAGATTCCCTTCTGTAAAACCCTCACTACGTGAGATTCCCTTCTCTAAAACTCTCACTACGTGAGATCCTTTCTTTTAAATTCCTTCGCGAAGTCCTGGCTCATGGTCAAGCCAGCTTGGTGACGGGCAGTCAAGGGCAATCCCCTTCTCGAAGTCCCAGCTTATGACCATAGCAGCTTGGCGACTGAGAGTCAAGGGTAACCTCTTCCCCAAAACCCCTTCTCGAAGTCCCAGCTTATGGTCAAAACAGCTCGGTGACGGGCATTCAAGGGCAATCTCCTTCTCAATGTCCCAGCTTACGACCATAGTATCTCAGCGACTGAGAGTTAAGGGTGGCCTCTTCCCTAAAATCTCTTTTCGAACACCAGCTTCTACGAAGCAGCTTAACTATGACAAGCTAACGACTCTGCAAAGAGTAATCTCTTTTCTAAAATCCCTCGGCGAACAACTCTCCTCTAACAACTCTTCTTTGAACAGCTCTTCTCTAACAGCTCTTCTCAGCAGCTTCAGCGAAGCAGCTCAACCATGACGAGCTAACAACTCTGTAAGGAGTAATCTCTTCTCTAAAATTCTTCATCGAATAGCTCTTCTCTGCAGCTTCCATAAAGCAGCTCGACTCTACAGGGAGTAATCTCTTTTCTAAAACCCCTCGTCGAACAGCTCTCTTCTAACAGCTCTTCTCTGCAGCTTCCATAACAGTCCAACCATGTCGAAACTGATGACTCTGCAGGAAGAATTTTCATTGAGGTCCATCGGCATGATAAAAATTAGCACATACATCAATGCATATTATGCTCTGGAGGGGGACATGTTAGAACCTTCTCTAACACTCCTTGCTGAACAGCTGCTCAACAGTAGCTCCTTATCGAACAGCAGCTTAAAGAGATATCACAAGATCATACCCTCCGTACTACTGTGTCAATTCAGCATTTAAGACAGCATGGGAGCTCACTTCCTAATCGTCATTTGCAGGAGTAGGTGTCAGATGTGACAGACTAAACCTACTAAGTGTCCTCCTCTCTAAGCTATAAATAAGGGGGAGATTGCTCTCTTTAAGGACCCTTACTTCCTCTCTCTCTCTCTCTCTCTCTCTCTCTCGGGCTGAGCTGCCCCTCTCTCTCTATCCCTCTTGTACTCATTCGGTCTCCATTTAGAGATCAAGCTTTGTAAGAGGAAATTCGATTAGTGGATTCAAATCGCCTGGACGACGTCGTGATTTTTCCCCCGGACACTTGGTTTCTCACTCCCCAGAGCTAAAGATCTCATTAACTATATATAGAAGTAATGAAGCCCAATAGCTAAAGCCCAAGATAAATTGCTTTTCTTTTATTTAAGAAAAATTGTTGACAACATAAACCTAATTCAATTGCAAGGGATGATAGCTGAGGATAAATTAAATTGAAATTTTTGATCTACCAAGAGTGCTGATTTAAAAATTTTGGCAAATGTTTAAAGTCATATAAAGTTTCCTCAAACTATAAAGAGTGATCCTAAAATCAAAAATAAAAGCCGTAATTACATAAATATTTTAAAAATCTTGAAGTATATTTTAAGATTTCTAAATTTACTATTCTTTTATTATGACAGTTTAAATTTTAAAACATGTAAGTCCCAAAATCACACGTGCATTAGATTTTCAACAAAAAAAAATAAATCACAAATTCTTTTGAAAGAATTTGATTCAATATTATCACAATATTATTTATTTAGTTTAATAATATATATAAAAAATTATAAAATTATAACAACCGCTTTAACAAGGTAGGTTAACCCATTAATACATTTATGCTATATAACTTTATATACATGAATATATACTTTTATGCCTACTAAAAAATTAAAACTATAGTTATAGGTCATATCATATCAAAGATAGCAATGTTATATGCTTCTAAATTAAATAATATTTATAGAGTAATACCACATATCTCTCAAAAATAATTCTAAATATTAAAATTAATTAGAATTTTTACAAAATAAAATTAAGTTTTTAATTTATGTGACATTATTGCCACGTGATAATATATCCTAATCAATCAATTTAACATTTGGGCTCCATTTGTCTAGGAGTTTAAAATTAATCTGGTTTAATTTTAACCAAGCATATCACATATATCACACATAAAATTTAATATTAAAAATTAAATTTATTTCACATCCTACACATATTACTAAAATAATAACTAACTTATATCACATCCCTCACATATTCCAACATAATAACTAACTTTATATCACATCCCTCACATATCCCAATATAATAACTAATTTTATTTCACATCATTTACAATTTTCAATAAAAAAATATTTCTATCCAAATTTAATTTTAAACTTCTTAAATTTAACCTTACAAACAAACACACGAAGTTATTTTCAGAGCTACAAAGCTTTTTTCATATTTTTAAATTCTCAATGGATGATTGTATAATCAGATTGGTTTGCATGGAATGTCCCGTTAAGAGTCGATTCGCTAAGAATGACACGAATCATAGTCGATAAACATATCTCAAATATTAAATTTTGAGATATAATCAAAGTGAACTTTAATAAATGAGTAATGAACAACAAAGTATGGGACTATAACGAAAATTAATTCCACGCAGCAAAAGGCTTAAAGCTATATACTGAATTATGATAATCATTGAAGGCGACTCTAGCTAACATATCATAGTTCAGATCATCAGTAGAGGGATATTGTGATGCGTACCATGCATACAACACTTTATTTTATTTATCTTTTAAGACTGTAGAATTACGTATGCATATAAAATCACCAAAAATCATAGTTCAGATCAATAGTGGAGGGATATTGTGATGGGCACTCCACAATTCTTAAATGCATTGGGAGCACCACCCTTCAACGTAAATGCATTGTAAATTAGTTTTAATTTTTTAAAAACTTGCCAAATAGTTGTTATTTGGACTCAATTAAAATATAATTATTAATTTTTATTATTATATCGTAAGATTATTCTCGACCAATCATTAATTTTTTAGCTTCTTCAGAATTTATATATATATGATATAGATATATATAATATTAATCTTAATACTTTTTAACTTTAAATTTTTAGATCAAAGAAAGTAATAGATTAGAGAAATTAAATTTTAAAATTTTTAAAGATTAATAATGAGGATAGAGTAGTAATATAATAATTTTTTAAAATATATAAATTACTTAAATTAGTTAAAAATATAGCTGATCTCATCTAATGGGATTAAGGGTTGATTATTGTTGTTGTTGTTGACTTAAACTAGTAAAAAATAATTAAATTTTATATTTTTTATAAAAAAAGACTAATGAAAAAGAAATTCTAACAAAAGACTTAAACTACAATGCTTTTGCAGTTTAAATTTAAATTTAATCAAAATTTTAATTTTTTGAAAGTTTGGACTAGTTTGCATAGCCATTGAGACCTCAGGGGCCGGATGCAATTTACCAAAAGATGCTAAAATCAAATTTCAGAAATAATGTTGTGAAATAATAGACAGCAAAAAATTCGGATCGCCGGACGTATAGTTAGCCAAATAAATATAAGTATGAGAAATAATGATAATAAAAGAACAAAACAATCACAAGAATACCAGATTTACGTAGTTCGGAGGTATTCCTCCTATATCCACGGGGAGAGCAGGCTTTATTATGTACAAAATCAGATAGAAAGAGAATCTTACACCAATCACATGGTTCACGATCTCAGACGAAAAATAGAAATTGGATCGTTTCTTTTTTTAATTAGACAATCCAATTGTTCCTTGAGCCTCAGATGGTTGCCTCCAGATTCCTACGAAATCACCTTCATAGCCGATAAAGAATATCCAAGAGAAATCACAGTTGAAAATACCCAAGTGAATCACCTATTCACATTTCTCAAGAAGAAGCTTGAGAACTTGCAGTCTTCCACCAAAAATCTTGATAATCCCACTTGATATTCAGCTTACCTGATCATCTCGTATTTATAATAGTATCCTGATCATCCCGTATTTATAATAGTAACTTATAATAAATTCTGTATCTGATTTTCATAAAAATTTAAATAGTCTGACAAATAATTTTTATAATTATAATTATTTAATTATTATTTAAATCATATTTTAACAATCGAGAGATCAAAATTTTGATTACCGTAAGATTTTGTCAAAAATCGGTGGCGTGCAGTAATGAATGAGAGCAGGATTCATGCAATTTGCATGCATCTCTGCTTACTTTATAGTGATCTGCTCTATAGATTAACCAAAAATTCATGAGAAAAGCAAGCCTGGCCTCCATCTTCTTCTTATTTATGAAGAATTTATTGGCATTAATGGCGAAAATGTTGCTTCACGCCTTCGAAGAACTCAAGAACAGTGCTGAAGGCTTCTTCCGCAACGAACTTAGGCCTCTGCTTCATCGCTTGGATGACATCAGCGGCCATTGCTTCGTCCTTCGGAGCTGGAAATCAGAGACAGCCCTCCGGAAGTTCGCCGTCGTTGGGCTAGGCCTTGGCCTCTCCTCTCTCCTCCTACTGATCGCCGCCACCTGCGGCTGTTGCTGCTGCCGCCGCTTGAGGGGAGACGGCCGCCGGCCGGCAACCTCCGCGGCCGCCTCGATGATGACAGGCCGGATCTGAGAAATCGCGGCTCAGTCGCTCGCTCGCTCGCCCTATCTTCATTTACGGCGGACTCATGTATTTGCCCTTTAAGAAAAAAAGAGCGATAATGTTTTTTTTATCACATAAAAAACTTTTTTTTTTGGCTAATTAAAAAAATGCTAGATATTTATATTATTTAAATATTAATTTTATTTTTATTTATTTTATTTAATATTTTATTATGTTAAAAAATAACATTACTAAAAAAATCAATTAAATATTAAATCCATCTAGTATTATAGCTAGGATGTTTTTCTCAATGATAATCTTATAATTGATTTTTGAATAAATTTGCATTTAAGTTTATGAAATTGGACCATGAGCATTATAAATATATCTCAATTTTTTAAAATTCTAGATTTAGATTCCTCTATAGAATAATAACTAACTTATATTATATTACTCACATATCCCAACATAATGATTAATTTTATTTCACATCATTCACAATTTTCAATAAAAAAATTTCTATTCATATTTAGTTTTAATCTTATTAAATTTAACTTTACAAATAAACAGACTCTAATATTATCTTATGTTAGAAATTTTAATTGAGAATTTTAAAAAATTGAAAATATATTTGCAACACTTGTTCAATTTTAGGGCCTTTGTGCAATTTTTTCTTTCTTTTTTACTTTAATGTTATATAAAAATATAAAATAAGACTTAACATCGATGTTGCAAAATCAAATCAAATTATTTAAGAATGGATCAACCAATTACTTTGTTGATAATTGGATCGGATTAATTATAAGCTGGATCGGATTTATTTCACTCTTATTTTTTATAGGATAATTATTTTTATATTTATTTTGATAAAATATTTATTGTATAGAAATTTTTATTCTATATTTTATAAAATAATTATTTTTTTTTTTCACCCAAAAGATATTTATTTATTTCTTGTAGATTAAAAATATTATTTTAAAATTATTTTTATTTGCATACATATATATATATGTGCATGCATATACATATATATATATATGTGCATGCATATACATATATGTGCATATACATGTATGTATTATTATGTATATATAAATATATATTTATATAAATTATATTTATTTAATTATTTATGTAAAATTAAATTTAATAATAAATAATAAATAATGTTATTAAATTATATTTATGGGTATTATATTATTTTTTTATTAATTTTTTGTCATTTTATTTTATCTAACGTAACTAGAAGAACTTTTATTTCAGTTTTTTTAGAATAATAATTTCATTCGAATGATAGTTTTATTTTAATTTTATTAAAGTAAATGTACTTTTACTTTGTCAATTTCGTAATTTTTTTTGTTTTAAGCTGCATCACAAGCATTAATAGTCCTTCCATTTTTTGAAGTGATGTATTATAAAAGCTTTCTAGAAGGCTCGTTTAGTTAAAAAGTTATTTAAATAAGAAAGTAAAAATATATTAGTTTATAAATTTATTTTAATATTAAAAAATATATAAAATATTAAATAAAATTTATTTTTATGTTTGAATTTGTAATAAATGTGAAATAAATTTACTTTTAAATATTTAAATTTATGTTATATGTAAAATTAAGTTGTTAAAATTTATTGCTATTAATGATCAAATAAGAAAATTATAGATAACAATGATTTTCTCGAGTGCGCTTCATCGAAATGTCCTCCATAGCTGTGGAATATCAAATATACGATAAATTATTACAAATTGTTATTTCTCAGTAGAGATGTTTAAGGTTCCATACAGCGCGAAGATCAAAATTAGGATTAAAATAGTACTAATTTAAAAAATAATAATAATAATATTAAATAAATTTTTTTAATCATTCTATATAAATTTTAATATAAAAAAATATTATTTTACTTCACATACTTAATAATTTTTAATAAAAATATTAACTTTATTTCACATCCTAAATCAAAATACTTGATTTAAATATTTTGTCTAAAATGTAAAATAAAGTTGATATTTTTATTGAGTGAAGTAAAATAATATTTTTTTATATTAGAATTTGCGTAGAATAATTAAAAAAAAAATATTATTGTTATTATTAATTTTAAAATTAGTACTATTTTAGTCCTGATTTTAGTCCTCGCGCTAAATAGGACTTAAAAGTGTTTAAAGCTGATTCCCTAACACTGAAATCACAATTTATACTTAATCATTAAAATGAATCATGAGTTAAAAGTATAGCTGTAAATTTTTTTTCATATTTGCGTTTGCGCGAGCTCACCCATTGTGCATATGTGGCGCCCTGCTGTTCGGTGTTGAACCGTTCGGGCATTGAATTGAATAATTGCTCTTTGTTTCATTACTTTTCTTATGATTGTTATTTAGGCTTTATTTTGGGACGCTTAGTTTGTTGTTATCTTAGTGTTATATTATGTAATCTAAATGTCATGACATCTACATGTTACCTTTTGACTAATAATTTTATAATTTAATAAAAAAATATTTATAAATATTAAAACAAATAATTACTTTCTCTAAATAACATAACATAATATTAAAATAATATTAAACTAAACGCCCTCTTAGTTGAAAGCCGTTTTAGTTATAGTAATGAATTTTAAGATGCAGTTAATTTTTTCAAGTTCCGGTAATCATTATTTATTCTTAGTGCTCTTCATTCAATATCTACGGAAGGTGACAATACGGATACTAAGAATAATGATAACCTAATTAAAGCTCATTGAATATATGAATAGTGATTAAACAACTCTGTTTACGATGGCTATTAAAGAGATGTACTCGCAAAAAATTATATTTTGATGCAACGATTTATAGAACTACCATGCTATGCACTCTCAAGAAAAGAACACTATATTGATTGATCGTAATGTAACGTAGAATCTAATTCATTAGCTTATTCAATAAATTAATAATGATATGATCTAATATTTAATAACTTTTAGGCTATTTGGGGCTATTTTTCCGAATTCTATATAACTTTTTTATCTAAAGAAGCAAAGCCACACATAGAATGCATTTATGTTTTAATTTACTGTATTATAATTATTAGACTCTTTTTGTTTCCAACTTAAAAATTAACCTGACTTATCACATCATAAATATCACATCCTACACACATTACTAAAATAATAACTTTATATCACATTCCTCACATACTTCAATATAATAACTAATTTTATTTCACATCATTCATAACTTTTAATAAAAAAAATATCTCTATTCAAGTTTAATTTTAATCATGTTAAATTTAGTCTTATAAACAAACAGACCTACGAGTTTATTTGTCATGATAGCTTCTAACATAGTGCATGTATTTTGATTAAGGGAGCATTTAATTTAATGTTATTTAGATTTATGTTATGTTACTTAAAAAAAATTATTTAAATTGATGATTTTTTTAAATAATATTTAAAAAATTATAAAATTATGACTTTATTTAGATATCATAATATCTAAGCATCAAAATCATATCATAGGATTGGAATTATTTAACCTGCTGGATTCCAACTCAAAGAGAAACAACTAGCAGTTGAAAGTGGAGCGTTGACTTGGGGATATTTCAGCATGAAATCATGAATTGTGGAGGTCAACGTCACAAAAGGAATATCAAAACAAGGTCAACTAAAATTTCGAAGCATTTCTCCAAAAAAAATTCAATTACCACACCATAGATTGTTCCATCATTAATTGATCAAGAACTTTGTTTTGGCCCATGAATTCTTATCATGCAAAACTAAAATTTAATTCTGATATAAAAAAACTTAAGGGGACGTTTGGTTCAGTGTTATCTCAATGTCAATGTTATTTAGATGTCATGTTATCTAAATGTCATTGTTATTTATCAATAGATATTTGTTTAGTTCAATGTTATGATATTAGAAAATATCAATGCTATCCAAATTATTTTTATTTAGTTGAAAGTTATTGACATTATAATAATAAATTGACGATGTTATCTTAAGATATCGCCCGATTTGGGGTGACATCTAGATGTCAGCGTGTAATAATATTTTTGTAATTAATTATAATATTATTTAAAGATATTATTAAATCAAACAATTACTTTTTAAAGATAACATAACATAACATGGAGATAACACTGAACCAAATGCCCCCATAAATTTAATTCTGTTTTTCCAAAATATTCTTAACTTTTTTTATTCTAAAATTTGATACAAATCAAATGAAATCAATATATATGTATGAATGTATAGTCAAGTATAAAATATATATGAATCAAATAATTTTTAGTATGGTAATTAGACATTTTTTCAATCATTAAAATTATTATTATTTTTTATTTTTGCCAAATAAAATATTTTTAATATTAATCTTTTTTGTTAATATTGAAAAACTTATTTATATATTCTTATAAATTAGATGTTTTGCCAATTTTGAAAAAAAAAATCATATTACATAGCTTCAAATAATTGATCAATTATAATTTAATATTTTAATTTATTGAATTATTTAATAAATTAAATTTTGATATATTGAATGAATTAATAAATAAATAATTAAATTATAATTGATTAATTTATTAGGTAAGATTAATAACAATTTTTAAACTAAAAAGATGTAATCTAATTTCTATTAGCCCAATTAGAAAACAAAACTTCCATTGGTCAAAGAGCCATATCAAACCCTCCCATTTCTTCCGATTCCCGTCGCCGGAGAAGAACTCCTCCCATTTACTGAGCTTCCTTTTCCGGCCATCTAGTGATGAAACTGATGATGATAATACGCTGGCGACGGAAAAGGCCCATAAAACTGTTGCCCCATCACCATCATCCCACCGCCATCGGTTCTCGAACTGAAGTCGGCACCATTACCTCCGGGGACGCCATCCCTCTGCTGCAACAGCGAAGAGGAAGAAGAAGAGCCGCCGGCCCTGTCTCCCTCCACCTCCCGGAACTTCTGGAGGTAGAGTTTGAGGGGTTCAACGTACTCCTCGAAGCCGAGCGTCGTCATGGCCCAGAGGAGGTCGTCGCCATTAATTGTCTTCCTCTTCTCCCGCTGGCACTTGTCGGAGGCCTCACCGGTGATGAAACTGATGAACTCGGATACGCACTCCTGCATTGTTTCCTTGGCGTCCTTCGAGATTTTGGCGTTCGCCGGCAGCGCCTTCTTCATGATTCGGCTGACGTTCGCAATAGGAAGGAGGCGTTCCTGCTCCCGCGGTGACGAGAGCTCGCAGTTTCCGGCGGCTCTGCTGTTGTTAAGCCTGCCGGATTCGAATTCGTTGTCTGAACTCGCCATTAATTAGTTAATCACGATCAAAATCCCGCCTTTTCTGTTAATTCAGTGGAAGACGATGAATTTTCCCGCAAAGAGGTTCCTTTCTTTTATGGCGATGTAAATGGGAAGGGCTACGAGCTCGGACAGCTACAGCCTCAGAGAGAGGAAGAGACGATACCGAAGATCGTTAGATTTTGGTCTTCATATCCCACCGAGATGGAAACGTGGAGTAATATGAGCCGTTCGTTCTTCGATGCGCAGGAAGCTGAGTAGGATCGATCTCAGCCGTCGGTCGGTCAATGATGACCTGATGAGTGGACGTGGGGCCCACTAAATTATAAAGTTTAATTAAAAATTAAACCAGTTATATTATTTTTATATTAAAATAAAATTTGAGTCAAATTCGATTAAAATTAATTCGATCTGAACGTAACTTAAACTCAGCTCGATAAAATTACAATTTATATTTATGGCTCGTTATTCGGTTCAATAAATTCAACTCGAACTTAATTTAAATTAAATATTGATCAAAATATTGAATACAATGAATAGTTATCGATATTCTAGCCAAACTCACTCTTAGCACAAACGCAAATCCATATTGATTCATATTTGTAGTTAACATGATCCAAATTATTCATTTTTGCGTAATCTTCTTTTATTCGGTGGTCTTGAGCCCAAATTATTATTTATAAAGATTATTTTCGGAATTAAAAAAATTCCTTTTCGAATTTTAAACACTGGATCACATTAAAAAAAAAAAAAAAAAGACGAGCCGTTTTCTCTTGTTAGACTGGGCCTTCTGCAAATTTCAGAGAACAAAATTCTGGGACTGGGCTTTCTAGAAACATGTGTTAAACATGTGTTTTTGAGTTGTTTAGAGCTTCTCTCTTCCACTTATTCTTCAATTAATCCTCTTCTTCATCACCATTATCTACTACTTCTCAAATAAGCACCAGCCTTAATTATTTACAATGTGAAATACTTATTTTCACGGTAGCACACACGGCTCATCTCTATAAATATTATCTATTTTTGCCGATGAGCTATGTACATGGTTTTAAAATTTATTGATAGGACTGAAGTTTAGTTTACGTATGTGATGTCCTGTCCAATACATGAGACTCATAATCGAATAAAGTGGAGAGTGATTATTGGCTAATATCTTAGATAAAGGTAGGTGAATCATTAGTGAAAGGAGTAGCATACGGAATCTAAAAACGTTCTATTTTTGTATTAGAGAATGCCATTGATGAGGGGGTTGAGAGTGAGGGACCCGGTATGTAGATGTGGAGAAAGGTTGTCGCCGATCCTCCAAAGTATGGAGGTCAAATAGTAAGAGAGAGAGAGCCCACTAAGTAAGACAAAAAGAAGTGAAATAGATGATGAAGAAAGGCAATGATAAAGAGAGAGTGAGGATCTCTCAGCCTCTATTGTAATTGCCTTACCATATCCTCAGTTGTCATTAGTAGTTGCAATTGTGGCAAGAGAATGAGAGAAAATGGGATCAGTATTAACAGAGAATGGTAGAGAGACTGAGAAACTTAATTACGTACACTAGCTTCAGCGACTATTCGTCCATTTTGGAATCTTACAACAATACAAAATCTAACCCAAGTCCTAAAAGCAATTAGCATAGGCGAGCTCAAGTTGAGCCTGATATAAAATTGATGAATACCTTTTAACTCAAAAATTTAATTTAATGAGTAAGAATTTTATATTATATATTAACACCAAAATTTATTTATTTGTTTTTTTTACGTAAATATTACAGGTTCATGAGTTGAATATTCAATACAAGACAATCTCCATGAGTATCCCAATAATTCCTATCTAATGGTTCATTCAAGTACATGCTTATAGTGAATTTAAAAATCACCTAATAAGCTATTAGGAGATCTAGTAAGGATATGGTGAGCTCAAGTTGAGCTTAATGAATATATCTTAACCCAAAAGCTTTTAAGCTAATTGATAAGGATCTTTAATTATATATCAAAAGCACATCTTGTACATATTGAACGTCTAATATTAGATAATTTTTTATATGTATCTTAACAAATTTCCTCTTACAAGAGAATCCATCTATATTTTCCTATCTAACAGAGAGACCTGGGCACGGGCCCGGGGACCCGCCCTACCCGATTCGAAAAATTTAGGGCTTGGGTTGTAATAAAATTTTCATATTATTCTTTTAACCCGGCCCGGCCCGACCCGATCATTTTCATGATCGGGCTTGGGCATGATCATCGGGGCCCCGACCCGACCCGGCCCGATACTAAAGCTAACTTATAATTTTATAATTATGATTTTATGTTGTAGACTTGTAATAAATTTACAAAAGTTAAATTTTTATATGATATTTTATATGGTGCTTAAATGTTTATATTATTTCAAAATTTAAATTATATAGTAATATTGATATTTAGGATTTTTGGAGTTAAAGCTTGTTATAAAGAAAAGCATAATAATTTTTTTACTTTGAGAAGAGTTTCCCATTCGGGTCGACCCGGCCCGACCCGGCCCGAGGCCATGTTGGGCTTGGTCACGTAAATTGACCCGAATGTATATGTATGGGTGTGATTTAACATACTCAATGGGTGACCCGGCCCGAGTTGACCAGACCCGGGCCCGAGTTGACCAGACCCGAGCCCGAAAGATGCCCAAGTCTACTAACAGACTATTTAAGTGCATGTATGCATGCATGTCAAGAGCTCACTTAGCCACTTCGAAGTATAGTGAGAGTCACTCGCTCTAATGGTTGATTCATGGTAGAAGGCACAAGACCCATGTATGGGAGCACAATCCGCATGAATCACTTAATCGACAGAAAGCTCAATAAACTATCTGCTCTGATCATACCAATTGTCAGGGAAATTAATATAGAGAAGTCCATGTTGAGCCTAATATACAATTGATAACCATCTCTTAACTCAAGACATGAGTTTTTTTACTTTCTGATTTTTTCATTAGAACTCTTACCGCACGTTTTTCTCAACTTGGCTGCAGGATTTCATGCATCTTTATCATGTTGAGGAAAATTAGCATCAAGACAGTCCTCATGTTAAATTACGTAATTAATTATATTTCTTATTGGAGCTAATATCTTAGCCACACATGAGCTACTCGATCATAAATTCATGAAATTCATAACCTGAAAAATCTTATTTATATAAAATATATATGGATATGGAGGCTCCAACGATGCTATCTAGAAATTAATGCTATATATCAATCAAGGGACATGATCAATAATGTCTTCGAAGCATCAATTTTCCTTAGTCATATTAATTAATATTAAAGGGGCGTTTGATTCGTTGTTATTTTGATGTTATGTTATATAATTTTGATGTCATGACATCTAACTATCATCTTTTGATTAATAATTTTATAATACTATATAAGATTATTTATAGATGTCATTAAACCAAATAATTATTTTCTCTAAATAATATAACATAACTTTAAAATAATATTGAACCAAACGGCCCCTAAGATAAATTTCATTATCCGAGCCCTTCGGCCGGTAGGAAGAATGTTACAATTTAGTTCTAATTTTTTAAAAATTTTATTTTAAGTTTATAAAAATGTAAAAGTATTATTATTTAGTTTTAGACATAATTGTTTTTTTTTTTTACTATTATGCAGCAAAATTATTATATTTTAAAATATTAATATTAATATTTTTAGTTTTAAATTTTTGGAGTCAACAAGTAAGAGATGTAAGAAATTAAATTTTAGATTTTTTTTATTATATTTTTAAAGAATGAGAAAGATAAATGAGTATATAATAGTTATTTAAAATATGTAAATAATTTAATTTCATCAAAAAATATGATCAAATTTTAAATTTTTTATCAGAAACAGCCAGTGAGAAAAGCTGCAATATATATGAAAAGGAATCAAAATTATAGTACTTTTATAAACTCGATCAAAATTAAAATTTTCAAAAATTAAAATCATGAATTTGCATTATCATTCCAACTTTACGGCCCAAATGCAATTTATCATAATTAAATATTATATGTGCCACTACTTGCTAGAGAATATAACAAGTCAATCACAAGGTGGAAATCACA
>JAEMOT010003138.1:21709-66708 GCA_019297695.1 Apostasia ramifera | reverse complement strand
ATATATATATATATAACTTATAAATTTTATTTTAAATTTCATAATAAATTTATTTATTCGAAAGATGTGCAAAAGTTTAGTGCAGTTGCCGCACGAAAAAATACTAATTTATAAATATACGAGTGAAAATCTCACGAGAGTTAATTTCGTGCTCCATGGGATTAGGAAGAGTTGGAGACATCGTTGGGTTAACCCCGTCCACTGGCTTCGAGAAAAGTGATGGAACCCATTGAACATTCAACTTGGCACGCGCCAGTAGGAGAACTTATTGCAGTCGGACAGCCTAACACGTAAATTTTGTGACAGCCATTCGGCGTGCAACACCTTCGTGCGGGTTCCGCCATCACAGCTCGACATAAGTAGTAATTTTTATCACATATGTATCATAAAATATCTCATATGTAGCAAATTGTATCATATATGTATCATAATATATCTCATATGTAGCAGATTTTCATATATGTATCATAATATATCTCATACGTCGCAATTTTTATCACATATGTATCATAAAATATCTCATATGTAGCAATTTTGGTGAACTATTATAATACATATGTGATAAAAATTACTACATATGAGATATATTATGATACATATGTGAGCAAACTTGCTACGTATGAGACATATTATGATACATATATGATAAAATCTGCTACGTATGAGATATTTTATGATACATATATGATAAAAAATGCTACGTATGTCAACCCGTGATGGTGGGACATGCACGCAGGTGTCGCACGCCGAATTACTGCTGAAAAATCTATGTATTAGACTGTCCGACTGCAATAATTTTCCCGCCAGTTGCCTACAATATTGGATTCTTAATAAATAGCTGATTTGAGGATTGGGCTTCTTATTGGGCCTTCATTGGGCCGTTAAGTACTATTAAATTACAGCAAACGTGGGCTTGGAACCTAAAACTGAGTCATTGATAGCTGGTTGATCTTATAGGGCCTATTTGGTAATAGATTCAACTTTGAAATAAGCAGGATCGAATTCAAAACTAATAAGTGAAACAACTTCACTTAAATCCAAGGTGTAAATGGTTTCAGTTTCATAACTTTAAAATGACTTGAGCTAATTTTTTAGATTCAGCTTCATTCCATAAAAAAATATTTAGCAGATGCTGCATTTTGATTACCGACTATAAATTTGAATGAAAGTTGATTAACTTTTGGCTTAATTGAAAAATGTGTTTAATAATCAAAAAAATTAATAGTAATTAAGTTTTTCTAGTTCGAACCTATGATCTATTACATTCCTCTAATTTTTAAAATAATCAAATTAGTCCATTAACATTAATTAAATATAAAATATTTTCTCTAATTACTATTCTAATTTTGACGTTATTTTTATCTAAAATTTTAATATAATTTTTAAATTAACCAAATTGATATAAGAAATGTCTTTTATTGTGCCTTTTTGTTAATATTGAAGTACTTAATTGTATGTTATCTTAAATTTAAAGCCAATTTTGATTAATTTGAAAATTTAATTGTCTGATTTGCTGCTTATCCTTAATAGAATTATTAAAACTTATAAAAGTTGATTGATAAAAAAAAATTTATTTATAAATATTTTTCACTATTTTAACCCAATTGCATATTGTAAAACAATTCTTTTATTTTTTTAATCAATTGTAATGTCCAGTCAAATTAAAAAAAAGGTTAAAATTAGAAATCAAATTAGTAACATTTTAAACAAGTTTAGGATCAATTTTTTTTTTAATTTCAGGATCAAAATTTTTTTTTGATAGTTTAGGCAAAAAATATAATCACCCAGTATAGGATCATTTATGTTTTTTTATGAAAAATAAAGGATAAAAAATTTTTCCAAGGTCACAAATCCCAGGAAGATATCAAAAGGTGCATATTTTACCTTCAGTTTTAGGTTGGCGTGAGCATCAAAATCAGAATAAAAATAATATATTAATTTAAAAATAATAATAATAATAAATAATTTTTTTTAATTATTTAATATAAATTTTAATGTAAAAAAATATTATTACAACATATATTTAATAATTTTTAATAAAAATATTTACTTTATTTCACATCTTAAATTAAAATATTTTAATCTTACTTCACATCTTAAATTAAAATATTTTAGTTTAAGATGTGAAATAAAATTAATATTTTTATTAAAAATTATTAAATATATAAAGTAAATTATATATTTTTTATATTAAAATTAATATAAAATAAATAAAAAAAAATATTTTTTATTATTAATTTTTTAAGTTAATATTATTTTGCTCAGATTTTGGTGTTCGCCGCCATAGGGATAATTACAACCAAGTTTTTGAATTTAAGGCTTATTATCACACAGATCCACGTTATTAAAATTATAATATCAGAATTTCTAGTTTTTAAAAAAATATCGTATGAGTCTTTTTTTAATTTTTAAAAAAATTTAAAATTACCATTATACCTTTACCTCTCTTTCTCTCCACCCGGCACGGCCGCCGGCAGCTTCAAGCGGCCACGCGGCCTCAGGCGGCTTCGCTTGGCGACGCGAAGCCGCCGGCAGCTGCGCGGGGTGGGGCGACTGCCATATCGGGTGGAGAGAGAGGGACAAAGGTATTATGATAATTTTAATTTTTTTAATAATAAAAAAATAAAAAAAGACTCATATTATAATTTTTTAAAAACTAGGATCCTGATGTTAAATTTAAAAAATATGGATCTGTATAATAATAAGCCTTAAACGCAGAGACCTGAATGTAATTATCCCTATAAAATATTAAAATGCCAGAAAAAAAATGCAAAACGCGGTGTCAATAATTAAAGATCACCGCTTTTAGTGCAAGGGGGAAAGGATAACGGCAAGCGTCGCCTTCGCCGCTCTCTCGTCTTGTTAGCCGAAACCGATCTTCGCCATTTAAGCGATAGGGCTCGTCGAATTTGCTCTGATTTGTCTCCGCTGGTAAGCTAGGGCTTTCATTCTTTTTCCTTCTTATTCTTCCTTGAATCCCTATCTTTAGATCTATTGTTTTGACTAGTTTACTTTTTCTCCGATTGCAGCAGATCGGAATAAGCCACTTCTCCTGTTACGTCGATCCGCGTTTTTGAACTGTCTGAAGGACATGGCGGGAGGATTTAGGGTGCTTCATCTAGTGAGGCCGTTCCTGGCGATCTTGCCTGAGGTTGAGAGCGCCGATCGGAGGATCCCGTTCAGGGAGAAGGTTATCTACACCGTCATTTCTCTCTTTATCTTTTTGGTCTGCAGTCAGCTCCCCCTATATGGGATCCACTCGACCACTGGTGCAGATCCCTTTTACTGGATGCGTGTTATCCTTGCTTCAAACCGAGGAACTGTGATGGAGCTGGGGATCACTCCGATTGTGACATCGGGGTTGGTGATGCAGCTCCTGGCCGGATCGAAGATCATCGAAGTCGATAATAGCGTGAGAGAAGATCGCGCTCTCTTGTAAGTGATAAGTGCATTATAATATTTTACCTACCATTGTTGGCGCATGGACTATTTATTGCATGATGTCGACTTTTTTGAAGATTTCGCTTCCTTCTCTTGTTTTATATGCATTTGGTCGCTTGTGTTTAAGGTTTCCATTTCATTCTAATGCAATTTTACTCTTCTTTCTTTCAATCTTTTTCTATTGGAAATGACTTGCGATCTCGTGTGATTGTTTTACCGGCCTTTTCAATGGATAAAGGCAGAATGCTCATTGCAATTCATGCTTTCTATGCCAATTGAATCTTTTTTATGGCTAAAGTCATATATGGTTGCACTGAAAGAAAGTACATTTCTGGGTTTAATGTGTTTTGTGGTCAACCTGTTGGCACTTTGTGTCATCCTTATACGATGGCATGGTTGTGCATGCTCTCCATCCTCATCTTTCTTGCAGGCTCCTGCATGTTGAACAGTTTCCTTATATTGGTAAAGGTTAATCTAAGATATGCCTTGTAATGTGAGAAACTGATACTTATATCACTTTGTGGATATTTTCATCCAGAACTGAATTATCAAGGAACTTTGGGTTTCTAGGGTGTTATTTTTTTTTTCATGTTTTTCTGTGTAACTAATGACGATGCACATGCTCTGCACCTGTCGTATCAGAAGTTGGTTTTAAATTAGATGCATGATTTAAGCTAACAAAACATTATGCCATAGATTAAGAAGTTTTATGTGAGAACTATAATGCTAAATGGATATTTATAATGTTTGTTTTTGGATAAGGTATTTGAATAAGGAAATTTTTTACAGAACATTTCACAATCTCGAAAATGAAGTAGGTGTATACATCTTCAAAATAACAACCTGAATCGTTTGCAGATTTGGAATGATATTAATTTTATCATTGGATGTATAAAACATATTTGGAAAAATTCACAATTAATACATATGTTACAAAGCTCCCCTCCAATTACAAAGCATAACTTTATCCATGTGAAGAGGTGTGCTGCTCCTCTTCTTCCTGCAGTTGCTGGCTGCTCACCTGCCCCTGCCTCTTCCTTTTATTCTCAAGGGCTTCTATAATTAAGACCTCAACCACCTTGGTCTTATCTTAAGCACTTTCATTCTGGAGCTTGTTGTTTACACTGTAACGCGTTCACCATAGTGAAAATTCCCTTAATGAACCCCTTTCTTGTTGGATGCTTTCTCCAACAGTTCAACTAGCAAAACATTCTTTTCTATGTTTTGAAGTTCTTGCATTTCCACTACATGAGGCTCCTGCTTTAGAGTTTGATGTCCCTACTCTCCATATTTGATGGTGTCAGGTGCTTGGAATGTGTCTCAACCTTCCAGTCCTGACCAAATTGCATTATTCTCTACCCATCTTAGTTCCCCTTGGCCTTCCCAGCTGCTGTTCTGGGTTGCTGTCTCTTTTGGCAGCAACAGGTCTTTTCCTTGTTACCTAAGACCCTGTATTTTGCTCTTGAGCTCCAGCTTTCCTTTTGTGTTTTGTGACTAATGTCCATGGGCCAAGCTTTTTCACCTCCTCTTCATATGGGTGGTGATTTGTAGATACGTTTTTAGTCAAGTTTCCTGAATCATTGGTTCCAATTGAAGCCTTTGTTTGCTTAGGGTCATTGACCAACCTTTCTACTTTTTCTCCATTGCTTGGGCCACTGTCATCCACATTTGCATTGCTGCTGATAACTTCTAGCTCCTGGACTTCTGTTTTCAGTTAGTTCCACTAAGCCACAACTAAGCAAACATTATCAAGACCCTCATATAAATATTTTTCCACTTACCGTTGGCTAAGCAATGGTAGATAGTGAGTAGGAGTTCTGGTATATTGTGTGATAACAAAATTTACTTAAATTTAAAGGTAAATTTTATAGAACAGTTGTTAGGCCAGCAATGTTATATAGTGCTGAATGCTAGCCTATAAAATAGAAACATACAAATAAGATTAGTGTCATAAAAATGAGAATGTTACGGTGAATGAGCGAGTGCACATGAAAGAATAAGATAAGAAATGAGTATATCCACAAAAAGGTTGTAGTAGCTTCAATTAAGGATAAACTTAGAAGGAGTCGGCTTTGATGGTTTAGACATATTAGTCATAGGTCAATAGAAGCTCTAATATGGAAAGTTGGATTATTGAATCTTGCCCATGTAAAAAGATAAAAAGAAAAACAAAAAAAGACATAGCCAAAAATTATAAGAAGTGATCTTACATATTTAGAGCTAAATGAAAATTTGTTATATGATAAAATGCAATGAAAACAAAGAATTTATGTAGTCGACCTCACCTTGTAGGATAAAGGCTTAGTTTGTTATTGTCATTTGTATAATACGTCAAATGCACTCTTGCACTTTATCTAACCTGCTTGGATCTTGCTATAGGAAGAAGAAGCCATTATTATTTTAAATTTGAGTTGAAGGTTAGAAAAGAATAGACCAAAAAGTATTCTTGATAATAGCTGTGCTCTTGGCACCAAGATCATAAGCTGCAGCCAATTACATGCTACAATAATAATATCTTTTTGAGATTCTTATTTTATGGCTAATTAGTGGATTATTGTTTTTTAGAAACAAATATTTCACCTAAATGAAAACCGATATCATACTTGCATGAAAAATAATCCTTTTACTGCTGCAAAACAAAAATGTTTTAGAGATGTATTTGACGTGCATCATTTTGTAGTCACTGTAATATATTTATACTTTTTTCCTTCTATTTAGAACAAAATTAAAAATGTCCTTTTATTATTTTCTTCTTTTATGTATTTACTACTATATTTGCTTCAAATTGAATGTCTTCGAAACTTGCATTTACTTCCAAAAATTGTATGCTTCCTTAAGAGACCTATGACATGCCAAGCTAGAAATCTAATTCAAAAAGAATTAATTTTGTTTAAATTTTATTGTAATCATTTAGTTTATGTTTGTTTCATTAGATCGATTTTATTATGATTAAAGAAATTTCTTCTTCGCATATTGCTTTGATTGTTCTCTTAAATTTGAAAAACTGGAACAAATCCATGTGTTAAAGAACTTAAAGCCTTTGAACCAGTGAGGACCTACAGCTATCTGGAATTGACATAGATCCAAGTAATTTTTTTTTGATAATCTAGATCCAAGTATTCTTGTTTATAGATAATGGTTCCATTAGAAAAATAATTTAAATTTTTTTTTGTGCTTTTAGGTGCTCAATATAGCTTGTTTTTATCCATTAAATTTGCATATGAATCTAGAATATTCTGTTGTCAAGGGGAGAAATCAAATTAGTTCCTTCTAAAATACTAGATGAATTCTACAACGTATATGACTAGAGTAATGAGGCAACATCTGAATTTACACAGTATGTTCATTCATACAATAATGTCTTTGCATTCACCTCTCTTGGTGTTAAATATAACAAAACATTAATAAAAAATATAGCAAAAGCTTACAAAATAACAACAATCAAGCTTTAATCCCACTAAGTCGGATCAGCTACATGAATCCTTTATTTTCATTGTACTCTATCAATTAACAAATTCTTATTTAACTCTAAGTGTATAAGATACTTCCTTATAGTTTTTGACTATGTCTTTTTTGGTCTCGCTTTTTTTCTTTTTACATGGGCAAGCTCCAACAGCTCAATTTTTCTTACCGAGGTTTCGGTAAACCTACAATTTATATGACTAAACCATTTAAACCGACTCTTTATGAGTTTATTTTCAATTGATGCTAATTCAACCTTTTCGTGGATATACTCATTTCTCATCCCATCCTTTTGTATATACCTACTCATCCACCTTAGCATCTTCATTTCTGTAATATTGAAGTTGCTCAAGCTGCTGATCAATATCTGCTGGAAGAAGATGAGGATGGGTTTGCATGATTTGGGACAGAAGTTGACCCGTAGGAGATTCAAACACCAGCTATTTCATTATTATTCTGTATGATTGATTCATGGTATCTAAATTATTCACTTTTCTTGATAATTTGATTATCAATTGTCATCTTCTCATTACAAGTGTTTCTTTCGTAGCAAAAATTATACTCCATATATTCAGTTTTTGATCTGTTAAGACGAAAAACTTATATTCACTTAAACTTAAAGGTAAAACTTATAGAACAGTTGTTAGGCCAGCGATATTATGTAGTATTGAATGCTACCCTATAAAGCAGAAATATACAAATAAGATGAGTGTCATAGAAATGAAGATATTAGTGTGAATGAGTGGGTATACGCAAAAGAATAAGATGAGAAATAAGTATATCCTCAAAAAAGTTGGTGTGGCCTTAATTAAAGATAAGCCTAGAGAGAGTTAGCTTTAGGTAGTTCAGACATATTAGTCATAGGCCAATAGAAGTTCTAGTAAGGAAAGTTGGATTATTGATCTTGCCCATATAAAAAGAAGAAAGGAAAGTCCAAAAAAGACATGGTCAGAAACTATAAGAAGTGATCTTACATATTTGGAGTTAAATAAAGATTTGTTATTTGATAAAGTGCAATGAAAATAAAATATTCATGTAGTTGCCCACCTAATGAGATAAAGGCTTGGTTTATCGTTGTTATTGTTTGATGGCTTCTTCTTCCTAATCCATTCATCCAATTTATTCTCAGGATTATAATCTTGTATAAGATCAATGAAAAAACAGTAAAATCATCAGATAACGTGCCATACCTAATGCCGGTTCTTTGAAAATCAACAAGCGAATATCAAAATAGCAGCCAAAAAGTTATGGTGCAACAAAAAAATTAGAAAAATCCAGCAGGCACAAGATGATTAAACCACATCGTCACCTTTAACTTTGTTGTCAAGCCGCTTTAGTTCAGCTCTGTGGCCAACTCTACTTAGCTTCTTTTAGGTTAGGGTTTCATAGGAACTGTTTAAGGTTGTGCAGGCAAACCCATTTTAGGGTTTTAGGATAGCAAAGAGGGAAAGAGAGGATGAGCAAGGTGAAGGAAGTAGCTGTGAACACGCAGAAGAAAGGAGAGGAGAGCGTGAAAGTGAAACAGGATGGCTGTGATTCATCCCAAACTAAATGACAAATTGTTTTTTAGCATCTATTCACTCTTTTAATATATGTTATGGATTAACATACTCTTCTACACATAGTATAATCATTTCAATTCAAATATTTAAAAGTTTCAAGCAATCAAATGTGAAGTACACTTAGACATGTACATTTAGGTAGTTTCAATTCCCCAGTTTTGCATCCTCAAACTTAATTTTCATTAGTCTCTGTTTGTTATGCTTTTAACTTTGTTTTGCATTCAATGTGGTTCCTCTTTTTAAATGGCTTCACATGATTTCATACAGAGGTTTCTTCTATGATTTATCATATTAACCGCACTTCAAATTGTATACCCTGCATTTACTAGTGCTTTATTGCTTTCAAGTGTACATTATGAAATTCATAATGCATCAGTTGCTTGACCAGAATCAGGTCAATCTCTAATCTTAGCAACAAATTCTTATAGTTTCTTTTTAGTTAATTCGGTAGAGAATCATATGCAATGAAATAGGAAGCAGAAATGTTGGGCACAAAAGTTGCTTAGTTGGAGTTTATACAAATATATTCAAATCAGCCAAAATTAAAACCACTTGTTCCAATTTGACATAAATGACGAGAGAGAGAGAGATTCAAAAGTTGAACTCAAACATTTGTGAAACCGCTCTCGATTATAATGAAATTCCAATTTTCTTATCTTATCAGAAATGGTGCGCAGAAGTTACTTGGCATTCTTATTGCAATTGGAGAGGCAGTGGCCTATGTTCTTTCTGGGATGTATGGTAGTGTCAGCCAACTTGGTGCTGGAAATGCTATATTGATAATCCTTCAGCTTTGCTTTGCTGGTATCATTGTCATATGCCTAGATGAACTTCTCCAGAAAGGATATGGTCTTGGATCTGGTATTTCACTTTTCATTGCCACCAACATTTGGTAAGTCTAATTTTTAATCCTTTCAAGCATTTTAATATGGATGCCCCAATGTCCGTTGTATCCTATGCTGAATTTCAAGTACCATACAGTGAAAATATCATCTGGAAGGCATTCAGTCCCACTACCATTAACACTGGAAGGGGTGCTGAATTTGAAGGTGCTGTTATTGCCTTGTTCCATTTACTTATCACACGAACAGACAAGGTTCGTGCACTGCGAGAAGCTTTTTATCGGCAGAATCTCCCGAATGTGACCAATCTATTTGCTACTGTTCTTGTCTTCCTCATTGTTATATATTTCCAAGGATTCCGTGTTGTTCTGCCAGTGAGGTCAAAGAATGCCCGTGGGCAACAGGGGTCTTATCCTATCAAGCTATTTTACACCTCAAACATGCCTATTATATTGCAATCTGCACTTGTTTCCAACTTGTATTTCATTTCTCAGGTATCTGGTAATCATGATTTTTTGCTGTAGCCTAGATGTATTCTAATCCCTTATATCCTTGATGCAGTTGCTTTATAGGAGGTACAGTGGAAATTTTCTTGTAAATCTGCTAGGCAAGTGGAAGGAGTCTGAATATTCTGGTCAGTTTGTTCCTGTTGGGGGAATTGCTTACTACATCACAGCACCATCTAGGTGATTAGATTTACATCTTCTAAATCTTTTACCCTCACATCAGATTTGATTTGATTTGATCTGTTTCTTAATGATAGTGTTAAAGATAATGTTGATCTAAAAAATCTTATATTATAATTTAATTGTTTAATTATTAAAAGAGGATAGTTATTTACTTAAATTATTTGATCACATAAATCTTAATCTCGTTTTTAATGTGAAAATTAGTATCATATCGATGCACATTGTAGCCCTTGCTTTGCCTAGTATTGCTCCTGCTGGTATTTCTATTCTAAAGGCTTTTCCATTACTTCAATGTGATGACGAGATTGAGACTATTTTTGTTGATGAAATTGTGAGCACAGTTGATGGTAGATATTGTCGCTATCTGGTATAATGGAAAGATTGGTCAGCATTTGATGTTACTCGGATTACTAAGGTTGAGTGTAGAAGATTGAACTCGGTCATTCTAAATTTGTATCTATATTCTATCTCAATAGAGTCGAGTTTTCTTTAACCAGGGGAGGAATGATAGCGATCCACCTAAGCATAGAGAGGAATATCGATATACTTATTTTAGGTGCAAAGGAAGGAGAAAGGTTTAATTTTATTTTATATTTATCTTTTAATTAAATAATTAAATTCTAATATAGGATTTTTTGGATTTACATCATCTTTGAGATTACCTTTGTCTTCGTCATGTAGTTACGTTGTTTTCTTTTTTGCTAATAGCCTTTTTAAGTTGTTTTCCTTCATATTTATCAACCTTTTTTTTTGAATCTTGCATGCAGTTTGGCTGATATGGCTGCGAATCCTTTCCATGCTATTTTCTATATTGTTTTTATGCTCTCAGCCTGTGCACTTTTCTCTAAGACTTGGATTGAAGTTTCTGGTTCATCAGCAAGAGATGTGGCTAAGCAGCTTAAGGTATATGTCTGTCGTGCTTGTTTATTTTTCTGTTTCCAACCTTAGTTTGTAATTGTCTGGTTGTAAATGAATCCAATTGGTGAATTACTATGTTCTATTTACAATATTTTACTTTTCCAGTAATCTGAACGGGATAATTCATGTGCTGCATGGTCTTTTTACTTCTGCACTTTCATTTAAAAAGATCATGACAAAAGGGAAAGAAACTTCTTCTACTTTGCCACTCTTTCTATTGCTATTTTTTGTTCTTCACGTCTGTCCATTCACTTAGCCAGATCATGTTTCCTTCACAGCTTTAGATGTCTGAAAGTATCTGTAGAAAGATTGTTCTTCTTTTCATACTTGTCAAGGCCAAAGTTGTGAAGCAAACCTTTATACTGAAAAGCAAATGTGAAAAAAACCCTTCAAAAGAAAATAGCAATCCAAAGGAAAATGTCAGATTTCATTCAGGATCGTCTATCTATTTCTCCGAGTACTCACAATTTTTTTTTTGAAAAGAGCACTGACAATTGTGCTCACCTATGTAGAGTATACAAATTCTATTTAAATTACTAACTGTTGACCTCTAAAAGGTTCATTATTTGCAGCTCATGTTGCCATTCTGTCCTTCCCTTGATCCATATGTACACATTTTGTTACATTTTCCATTAATCATCAATTATGCCAAAGTAGCTGACATAAAATACTTTTTATCGATTTTATTTTATTATTTTTTTATTATGATTAATGTTGAAGATGACATTATCTCCATTAATAGAACATACAAGTTTTATTTAAAATTTTGAAATGCTACCCGCATGTTTATACATTATCTCATTAATCACATCTAAAGAGGCTTTGGTTACGTCCATTCCTTTTTGCATACATGACGAATCAACTTGAAAATGAAGTAATCATATGAATTGCAGAAGGTAGATGGTTCGTGTGGTATCATCTTTCTGCTACCTGACTTACTTCCAGAATAAAAATGAACAATCGTTGCCCACAAGTACTTGTTTCACTGGATGTTGATGTGCCATTACGATTATACTATTTTATCTTGTAGGAACAACAAATGGTGATGCCAGGTCATCGAGAATCCAATTTGCAGAAGGAGCTGAATCGTTACATTCCAACTGCTGCTGCATTTGGTGGTATGTGCATTGGAGCTCTAACAGTTCTGGCAGATTTCATGGGTGCAATTGGTTCAGGTACTGGTATTCTGCTTGCAGTAACTATCATATATCAGTATTTTGAAACCTTCGAGAAGGAGAGAGCCGGTGAACTCGGTTTTTTTGGACTCTAGAATTCTGTAACTAAGAATTATGTCCACCAAATTGAACGCTCAGTATTAACCAGGTAGAGCCAATTATTCTACACGAGGCATAGAATTAATGCAGTTTATTTCATCAAAATCTGTAGGCATTTGCTGTTAGCTTCCTATTTAGGGTAGTTTTACAGTACGGAAACATGCATGCGTCTGATGGCTTAGTTGGACGTTTCAGCTTTTGAAGCTTTACAGAGCTATTATTTCCTGCTTTTGTCGTTCTGTTGGGAATTTAATTATGACTTATTTACATATGAGAAGGAATATTCTTTAGGCGGGTCTGTTGTAAGAAATTTGAGGCAATTTAAGATTGCTTTTATCATAATAATCTGCTTCATATGATATTTTATTGCATGTTTCAGCCTAATATTTCCCATATATGGCTTTATTTCCATGTTCAATATACTATGGTGGATATTTGTGAATAATTTATGACAATTTTTTTAGATCAGTGAGAAGCACCTCATGGTTTTGGTTTCGATTTAGAACACACCAACATTTGCGTTAGTAGTTACAATGTACAGACTGATTCATGACTTGTAGCTCGTGGACTTAAATCAAAATAACATACTCTGGCATTGAGGTTTTGTTGTTGTGGTTACTGCGTGTTATTATTACTCCAGTAATAACTGGAGAACTGCACTATTATAAAAAAAAAAGAATATTTACCTACATGCCACACCATTTAGTTTTATTTATATATTATCCATCCATTTTTAGTTAATTATGCTATGCACACTTAAAATATTATAAAGCTTACGTACACACACTTGAGTTAAAACTCAGTCAAAATGTATTTGAAAAAAAAAATATTTTATTAGTAAATCATTAAAATTATATTTTTATTCTTAATAGTATATATTTTTTTTCTTTTTCAATGCCACACTAAAGTGCTGATCTGTCCTAAAATTAATTTACGTCGCAGATGTCTCCTTCCCTTGCCACCACTTAAACATCAAGGTTTTGAGATTTTCACTCAAAATATATTTAAATATCCTTAAAATAATATGATGAACAGCTCAGATTTTTTATAATTTAATTATAGTTAGGTTATTAGAAAATTATGATTACTCATTATAATGAAAACAAGTTAAAAGTGTGTGTATGTAAGATTTTATAATATTTTAAGTGTGCATAGTATAATTAATTAAGAATGAATAGTTAATGCATAAATAAAATTAAATAGTGTGGCATGTAGTTAAATGTTTCAACAAAAAAAAAACTGGAGAACTACAATTCAGTATTTTCCTGAAAGATCTAGAATACAAGAACTGAAAAACATATGCTACCTGAGATTAAAGTCAAAGGTTTTTTGAGTGTTTAATATTTTCAAGCATCAAGGAGATCAAATATATATTTTTTTATGCTACTTGAAAGCTGAAGAACAAGATAAGTAGACAGATTACGGACTCTTTTTCGGCCGCAATATATAATTTTGCTGTAAGCTGGTCTCCACTCCTAAAGGGCTTCAGGGCTGTTACTGTCTTGTTGATGTAGAACTTGTTTAAAAGCATTATACACTTTTTTAAAAGCTGTATAATGAGTTGAAAAGCTAATTTATGATGCTTCCAGCCACTACCACCTATCTAATAATTCAGTTCTTATAGTTCACCTATAATTATATTTTTAGTGTGTTTTTTGAAACTTTTTTTAGAAGGGTTTGAAAATTTTTTTAGGTCTCTATTTTGCTTTACTGTTCAGTCTCTGTTTTAAATTTTAAAGATTTAAGTTAAAGATTTCACAAAATGTGAACCATAATGTAATTATGAGTGAATTTTAGGGATCTATTAGTAATTTGTCCTATAGCTTTTTGCAAAGCATCATAATCATAATTAGGAGGGTGATTAATATTAGATTACCAAATTCGTGACTAGTATGATGTGAACTTGATCCCTGTTGCATAATTAGATTACACTGTAAGTGCTGATTACAGTGTGGGGCCTTGTTTGGCATTGAGATTATTTGTCGTGTCTTCGAAATTTTACATTTGTATGGGTAATAAAATTAGTCATATGAACAAGTATAAAATAAAATAAAAAAAATATTTAATATATAGAACGTGAAATAAATTAATTTTTTATATTAAAATGATGCTGGATTTGATGAAAAGTTAATTTATTTATTGTTTTTATTCTACTCACGTTTTTTATAATTATATTTTTTTGAACATCCTACCTATTACATTGCTTGAACGCAACAATTTCTCCAAGAGGCCAACCTTCAAACTTGGCTTTTGATCTGTAAAGTTCGAGTAATTCCACTTGCAATCAGATTTGCCAAATTTTTAAAATGTCTTGTTATATAATAATGAAAATTGTACTAATAGTTCTACCTGACTAGGAAGCTACATCTCATGCTTAGTGTGTAGAGCACAGGGTGTAAATTGTGAAATGTATACACCTTACGTAAGTCGTATAAGTCATAAATATTTGTACAATTTACGTAAGTCGTGTATAGTTCATAATTTATGCTTTGTGCTGCCTACTCAAGTTTTTTTTTTTTTTTGCGATGTAGTTGCCTAGTGAGCACTAGATCATATATAGCATTTTGAAATTATGCCTGATCTATGACATACAATTATTTCTTAAAAACTGTGTCAAATTTGATTTGATAAGTTTTACGTTGGTTATTAATTGCTTAACACAGTCCTTCAAATTTCTCATTTAGGACTTCGGACTTGACAACAGTGCTTATAGTTGATTATCAAATTATCAAGAAAAGTGAGGGCTTTAGATACCTTAGATTAATTATATAAAATGCTAATGAAGTAAATAGTGATGTCATTAGCATGATCCAAATATAATAAATTAAGTGAAAAAATTCATCTAATGTGCTACATTATAAAAAAAGTCTATTCAAACACAAAGGTAAGTTTTATGTTATAATAGTAAACTAACAATGATATATGGTGCTGAATATTGATTTATAAAGAAAAATATATGAATAAAATAAATATTACATAAATAAAAATACTAAGGTATATAAGTGAGTATATATAAAAGGATATAATGAGAAATGAATATATTCACGAGAAAGAGTAGCATCAATTGAGGATAAATTCAAGAAAATGTGGTTTGAATGATTTGAATATATAAAGCGTAGGCTAATTAGAGTTTCAGTAAGAAAAATTAGGCTATTGGACATTGCCTATATAAAAAGAGCAAGGAGGAGAACAAAAAATATATAACAAGAAATTATAAGAAATGACTGTATACACTTAGAGTTAAATAAGAATTTATTAATTGATAGAGTGCAATGGAAATAAAGTATTCATATAGCTGACTTTCTCTAGTGGAATAAAGATTTGATTGTTGTTGTATGAATACAACTATTTGTTAGTACAAAGATGACATTTTAAAAAATTGTATCGATCACGGTTGAATCTCCAATGCTTGTGCTTGGCACCACAAACTCAAAAAATCATGGCTAAAATTACCCATGATCAAAATTTTAAATTTATTTTAAAAAAACTTAAAAAATTATTTTATATTTCATCTCACACAAATTTTAACATTAAACAATCACTTTATTTCACATCCAACACAATTCTCAATAAATCAATGAACTTTATTTCACATCATACATAATTTTTAATATAACTAACTTACTTTATTTCACATCATACATATTTTTCAAAAATGGTTAAAAATTTCAATCAAATTCTCTTTTTTTTCCTATTACCAAACAGAGCATATTGTAGCATTTTAAAGTTAAAGCATTCTATATTTCAAGCATATTGTAGCCATATAACCAATACTAAGTTAATCATTGTTGGTCTGACATCTTGGTCATTACTTAACTCGACATTCAATTGCCATTGGCTTAACCTTGATTAATTGTGCTATTGAGTTATTGGCGACCAGGATATCACAGTTGGTGTGAATAACACATTTTCTTTTCCCAAAGTTTCTTATAGACGTGATATTTCACCATATAATATTTATGAGGTATTTGGTTTAGTGTTATCTTAATATTATATCATGTTCTATAGATATCATGATATTTAGATTATATTTTTTACATCTAGATAATTTTTTTTAATATATTATTCAAAAATATAATCAAACAAAATAAATTTTTTTTTTAAATAATATAATATTAAGATAATATTAAACTAAACTCACCCAAACTTTAGATAGCTACTGTATTATACGAGGCAAAGTCAAAAAGTCATTAAATTTGTCCCTTGAATTATCTCTCCCAAACTTTAGATCTGAAATATAACTGAATAAGTGTTCCACTGAGCTTTAAGATACCTTATTCTAACATTCTTCTTGTTTTAGTGAAAAACAACCAACTTCTCTATTTATTATAATTTTATTTTCTTATTTTCACAAATTTATCATTTATCATTAGGAGTGACAATATATGATCTAATTTCTGAACTCAATGCGAGTCGAACAAAATTTTTTTTTTGATATGAGTGGACATGAGTTTTAATTCATTTATTAAACGAGTCAGATGTAAATTGGACATAATTATGTTAGGTTGGGTTCATGTTACCTATTTATCAATATTTATTCTATAAATAATTTTTTTTAAAATTTTAATAATAAAAAATTTTAAAATTTAAATATTAACATTTTAAAAATTAAGATATTAAAATTTTAAAAATATAAATTTTATAAAACTATATTTTAAACTAAAAAATGACTTATATAAAAAAAGGGTAAATTACACCCAGGTCCTGAGTTTAAGGGTTATTATCACACAGGTCCACGATTTTAAAATTATAACATTGAGGTTTTTAGTTTTCAAAAATTATCATCTGGGTCCTTTTTTTATTTTTTTATTATTANGATCTGTTGGAGGGAGGGAGGGTAAGGGTATAATAGTAATTTTAATAATTTTGTAATAATAAAGAAATAAAAAAAAGATCTAGATGATAATTTTAAAAACCTAGAAACTTTAATGTTATAATTTTAAAATCATGGACCTGATAATAACCCTTAAATTCTGAGATCTGAATATAATTTATCCTAAAAAAAATCTGACAGCATCCTGCAATCGTTTCGTTCCACATTAAAAAAATATTCCAGATCCAACAATCCAAAAAAAAAAAAAAAATCCACATCACCTTTTTTTTTAATTTATTTTTATGATAAAATATTCTCACATTTTGTTGACTGAGCTGGAACACGATGAACGGCTGACGTCCATCGTCGTCACACCTCAATCTTTAAAGCTGACGCCGGTGACGGATAGATGCTTATTGACACACGTGGCGCTCGATAATTGGACCTCAAAATTCTCCACTTTGGGCATATTCGGGCTTCGTTTTCTCTCTTTATATCCTTTCTCATCCTCCTCTTTTTTTTTTCTATTGATGATTAGATTTTAGATTCCAAACTGTGAAATCCATATTGGTAGAATTGTTAAATGATTTGATCTCAAAGATTACATTAAAAAAATTATTAATTTTTAATTTAAATGAATTAAATTTAATTTAATCTCATTCCGAATTAATTTAGATTTATTAGTCATTAATTCTTACATGATTCAAATCAAATACTTTTGATTAATTGTGATTTGTTAATAAAAAAAATTTGATATTCATATTTTTTATTTATCTTAACCAGCTAATAATAAAAATAAGAGCATAAGACTATTTAATTATAAAATATTACATATTTTATCATTAAAAATAAAATATTATATATATATATATATATATTAGATTAAAGTATTATAAAATTACAAATTTTATAATAATTTTAGATAAAATCATACTATACTTTAAATCTAGAACTTTAAAATTAAAACTTATAATAATATAAAATATTAATTAAATTTTAATATTATATTTTAAATACTATTTATTTGGTAAATTAGTTATATATAAAATTCATTATAAACTCAATTCAGATAGATAAAAATCTCTATTATAGACTTGTAAATCATACACAGTAGAATAAAATTTATGAAAATATATTTTTTTTTAAAAATATCTTATGAAAATATATATTTTTTTAAGATTTTAATAAGATACATAAATATTTTATCTTTAATAGTAAAATATATAATTTTTTATTATTAAAATGTTTTTCACGTAAATCTCCATGAACAATAATCTACTAGATCAAATGAAGTTACGAAAAAAAATTCTAAGTTATACATTAAATTATTACTTGGAACTAAATATATGTATGAATAAAGTTATATTTATTATTATTATTGTAAAATTGATTTTAAATTAATGTAATTTTGTTTTATGTTATCTTAAAATTAGATTAATAAATATCATGTGTCATAAAAAATTTTCTTTAAATAGCTTGATTGAATTAGCTAATTTTTTTAAAAATGTAAATTGACTTGATTTTGATTTTATTCAAAATTCAATTAATTAATGTTGGACTGAACGATATGAGGTTTCCCACACCTGCGAAGTTTATTTTCAAATTGAGTTCGCACGTGTGATAGTTTGATTTCGAGAACCTGCACACTGCTTTAGGTTCCTCGCGAAGCTGGCCTTTTGGATTTTAGCTTAAAGCTATTCGCAACCTCCTGTTCTCTCTCTCTCCGCCCTGTTCTACCTCTGGACGGAAGCCGAAGAGCCTTTCTCTCTCTATAAAGGCCATGGTTTCACATAGTGTCAGTTGTCACACATCTAAACGAAGAGACGAGAGAGCGAAAGAGAGAGAGCTCTAGATCTTGTGTTCATCTGCGTTAAATCGATCAGCTTGGCCTCATTGTTTTGAAGAGGCCCTAATCAAGAATGGGTGTAAGTAATTAAGACGTTTTAACTCCGATTTGATTCATCCCTTCGTCTTTTTAGTTGGTTTTTTGTCTCTTTGATCTTGTGCATCAATAGGAGCAAAAGGCAGAAGATAAAGTGCAGGAGGGAGGAGCAGAGCAGGCAGAGGCGAAGGGGAGAAAGGAGAAGAAGGAAGTGAAGAAGGAAAAGAAGGAGGAAGAGCCTCCGGAGATAGTTCTTAGAGTCGAAATGCACTGCGAAGGCTGCGCAAGGAAAGTCGCGAAATCTCTCAGGGGATTTGAAGGTTCTTCTCCATTAGAGCTTAATTGAAGCTTTGGGTTCTTCATTGAAAGCTTGTTTTCACTTACATTAAGTTTGAATAATGGCAGGGGTGGAAGAGATTAATATAGATTGCAAGGGGAAGAAGGTGGTGGTGAAGGGGAAGGCAGCGGATCCAGTGAAGGTATGCGAGAGAGTGCAGAAGAAAGCTGGGAAGAAGGCAGAGATCGTCTCCCCGGTGCCGAAGCCACCAGAGGAAGGGAAGGAGGAGGTCAAGGAGCCACCGGTGGCGCCGGAGGAGAAGAAGGAAGAGGTAATGAGCTTAACTCCCTGTTCTGATTCTCTGCTGTGTTACCTAGTTGTATTTTGTTTGTAATTCATGGCATAGATTCAGAAGTTGAATGCAAATTTTATTGAAAAAGCTGCCACCTTTATCTATTTTTTTATCAAGTGCTGTTCTTGCTCTGATTGACTTGTTAGTTTAATGAGAATTTTAGATGTTCTAGAAGATTTTTGTTGAAAAAAATGTTTTTTTTTTAGATGCTCGTATCATAGAAAATAAGAAAGACTACTGCTGACATCCTATTCAATTATCCTGCCCACATCTTAGATCATGAACCATATAATGGTCTGTTGCTATGTGTCTGTTTTCTTTTCTTTGTGCATTTTTTTATTGCTGAATAATATTTTTCTGCCATTACATTTTTTAGTTGGTTATTGGCATATTTTTTTTTCTCATCATTGCCCTTTCTTTATGCCTCACCAAAAGCAGCCAAAGCCAATCACTGTGATTCTAAAAGTTCGCATGCACTGCGAAGCATGCTCTCAAGCTCTACAAAAGAGGATAAAGAAGATGGAAGGTACGTTAAACAGCTTACAGTAACAGAACACCCTTCAAATTTCTAATTTCCATCCTAAATATATATTGAACAAAGCTGATCTTTAGTCGATTGTATCGTCAAACACTAGCTTAATTTGTTCCTCTGTTTTCTGCGAATGCCAGGCGTGGAATCAGTGGAAACAGATCTGTCGAAAGATCAGGTGATCGTCAAAGGATTTGTAGACCCTGAGAAGCTGGTGGAGAACGTGCAGAGGAGAACAAGGAAGCAAGCTTCTGTTGTGCCGGAAGAGGAAAAGAAGGAAGAGGAAGAGAAGAAGGTCGAAGAGGAAAAGAAAGAAGAAGAGAAGCCTGAGGAGGAGGAGAAGAAAGATGCCAAGGAAGAAGAAGAAGAAGATGACAATAAGAAGCTTGATGTCAGCAGTAAAATGGAGTATTGGGGGCCCAAGTACTCCATGGGTTATACTTATGACTACTCACCTGAATTGTTTAGTGATGAGAATCCAAATGCTTGCACCCTTATGTGATTTGAGTATAGTTTGGTATATCGATGCATAGCGTGCATATTTGGGAGACTCAGATGTAGATGAAGTTTCTTGGGAAGATCTTCGACAATTAGTTGAGGTAATGTTGATGATCAAAACGTATATGTTTCACTGACAAATGATCTAATAAGCAAGATTCGATTATAAGGAGACCAAAAAAGAAAGCTTTGGTTCTGCAATTTTCGTTCTATCTTCGTTCTTTCTATTCGATGCTCTTGTAAGGATCTGACTACACAAAGGCTGACCCAGTAGCTTAAAATGCCATTCCTAGCTATTGAATTCATTTCCTTGTGGCACTAGCGATACCGCTTCGCTTCCATTTATAATGGAGATCACAAGTTTCTTGGGGCTCTTGCGTTCTCTCAGCATCCTCCTCTTTCTTTCAAGATTAATACGATTTAAAATATATTATTCAATATTTATAATCTTAATATAATTATATTTCTAGGTATATATTTAAAAAGATTGCAAATCAATTTATGAAAAATATAAAAAATTTCTCATTCAATACCTCACTATTATTAATTGTAGGGTTAATTTAACTTCTGATATTTTGACTAGCATAAATAATGCGAGTTAATTAGTTATTTCTTGTCATTGGATTGATAAAAGTGGGGAATGCTGAAACACATTATCTTTAGATATATTAGATGAAATTTATATATATTCTATTAATTTTATTGTGAAAAAATTCATTAAAATAATATCGTGTTCTATCTGCTTTAGCTTGAGATGTTCTAGCAACACAAGCATCAAGTGTAGCATCTGAATTAGCTTTTTCTATCACAGAAAGAATAATAAAAAACTATATATAAAAGTAAATTATCTGCTGTAATCATTTGCATGCTTACTTATCTACATGATTGGATTGTTATTGAATCACAAAATTAACAGTATAATTTCATGGATAAATTAAAAGATAACAACTCAGAAAAAGAAAAACAGTACCCTAGAAGAATTATTTATAGTTATGAAGAATAATTTTTTTAATAATATGAAATATTTTTATGAGCTATAATTATTTTATTGTAAAATTTTTCATTAATATTAATAACTTTTTTAGAAATATTTTTTATGTTATTCTTCTAGAAATATTTAAAATATAAAATATATTTTTTTAATAAAATATATACAAAATATATTTGTTTAATTAAATACACATGACTTGACTCAAATACATTGATCCGGATCAAACCCGAACTGGTTTTAAGTTAGGTCAACTGATTCTGAACTGATTAGAACCAGATCGGACCAGTCTAAGTCCAAGACTGGACTGGAATTAAAATTATGGAGGACTTTTGAGAAGTGTTATTAATCAATTGAAGTTGACATGTACATTGATTGGCCAAATTTCAAGTTGACTTTTAGATAATAATCACTCATTGTACAATTATGAAATTGTTATATTAGCTTAGCTAATCCTCAAATTAAATACCATCAGTTTATTCTTCTTGTATCTCATTCTTTTCGATTATATTACTATGGCTTTTAACTTAATATTGGGTTTTAAGTTGACTTGAAATCGAGTCAATTTGAATCGAATCAACTCAAATCAAGTAATTTGAATGAATTTTGAATCTAGTTTATGTACCTTGAGTCTATTTTAAGTTGATTTAAACTCGATAAAAATTGATTTTTTGCCAACTCCATGAATTGATATACAGTTCTACATATATGAAGCAATTTACGCATCTTATTTTGTCTCTTTTAACTTTTTTTTTCTCATTTTGTAGTCCTAAGATGACTCATGGTCAAAAAGGGTGGGAAATAATTATCGAATGATGTCACAAAAAAGGGGAGTCACTAGTACAAGAAGCAGCACTTGACGGGTTTGTAAGCTTGAAATGAGAAGTGAGTGAGGCACATGAATGAATCATCCCACATTGAAAGAGATGAAGTTTATAAGTTGTATAAATAAATAACATAATTTTGAATGATAGAGATATCTTTTAGGATAAAATTATTAGATTAATGATAAGAAATTTTATAGTAAAATGTACTTAAGCAAGAGTTAGATAAGTAACGACTTAGAAAGTACTCAATTCACACACTTTCCTAAGACCAAAGCAAATGATGTATACCTCTACATTGGGAACCAGAAATTGATGTTACAAGTCAATAGAGCATCATCCACGAAAATCTAATGGAATATAGGTATAGAAAAAGGCTTTTGTTGGTGTTTTGGAAGAAAAAAGTGTAGCATTTTGTGTCACAAACATAGAATTATTGTTCTTTTTAGTTTTAGAAAACTGCATAATTTATGCACTTTTCAAAAAAATCACATATTTTGAGATTACTTCAACTCAAACATGCTTAACTATAAAGTTCTAGTCACTACCAGCTTGATTTTTCTCAAGAGGTGTTTGTCTCTATAGTTTAGGACCATAAGATATTACAAAAAAAAAATGGTCATTAAATATTTATAGGAGTAAATTGCATCTGAGTTCTTGAGATTGAAAATGTGTTGTAAATTAGTCTCAATTTTTTAAAATATCGATTTGAGTTATAAAAATGGTGTCATTAAGTCCCAATTAAAATTTAGGCCTCATTTGTTTGGCCGTTGAAAATTAACCTAGTTTAATTTTAACCAGTCATATCACATCACACATAAAATTTAATATTAAAAATTAACTTTATTTTATATTCTATACACATTACTAAAATAATAACTAATTTATATCACATCCCTCATATATCCCAATATAATGACTAACTTTATATCACTGCCCTCACATATCTCAACATAATAACTAACTTTATTCACATCATTCATAATTTTTAATAAAAAAAAAATCTCTATCCAGATTTAATTTTAACCTCCTTAAATTTAACCTTACAAATAAATAGACTCTTCTGTTTGTTTGTAAAGTTAAATTTAATAAGGTTAAAATTAAACTTAGATAGAGATTTTTTTTTATTGAAAGTTGTGAATGATGTGAAATAAAATTAGTTATTATATTGGGATATGTGAGGGATGTGATATAAGTTAGTTATTATTTTAGTAATGTGTGTAGGATGTGAAATAAAGTTAATTTTTAATATTAAATTTTATGTGTGATGTGATATATCAGGTTAAAATTAAACTAGGTTAATTTTTAACTTAGAGACAAACGGAGCCACTGTTAAATTTTTACTATTATTATTATATCATAAACTTTTTCTCACTCATTAAACTTTTTGATTTTTTAGAATATAATTTTGAAATATTAATATTAATATTTTTTATTTTAATTTTTTTAAAGTGAAGAAAACATGAAATGAAGAAATTAAATTTTATATTTTTATTAATTTTTTTAAGAAAAGTGAGGATAGAATAGCATAATAATTTTTTAAGATGTATAAATAGTTTAAATTAATAAAAAAAATAATCAAATTTTTTATTTTTTATTAGAAAAAATTAGTGAAAAGACTACGTTCTAAAAATGGATCAAATCTATAATAATTTTACAGCCTCAAGAATCAAAAAATAAATATTTTAAAAAAATTAAAATTAATTTACAATGCACATTCGACTTCATAGGCTCACACAATGGCGTAGCCACATGTGCATGAGGCGGTGCAGTTGCACTTCTTAATTTTTTATTTTTTCTTTTAAATTCCTGAGTTTATTTTAACTCATATTTTTAAATTTTATGAAATAAATATTATACTATAAATTGAGATAATAGGCTGAACAAGTTTTTAGATAATTACATTAAAAAATATATTTAGATAAATTATAATTTTAAATTTTCATATATTTTTCATAAATTATTCGATATATAAGTCATATGTATAGACTTCATATTAGTGAGAATTCGATCCATTCAAAAAATTTGTTTATATATTTAATATTAAAATCAAGAAATTATTATATAGCTCTAATAAATGATCAATTAAATGATTATAATTTAGAATTATAATTTATTAAATTATTCTGTAGATTAACATTTAATTTATTAAATAATTTAATCTGTTAAAATTTTAAATCATAATAGTTATAATGTTGTTATAAAAAATTTATTTAATTCCTTGGTTTGAGAACATGGCTTGGCTAAGAAACTTTGCAGCCTAAATTAAATGTAACATAAGAAAAATGATTTATTGTCAACATATCAAGTCATTCAGTAAGTGAAGGCTACAACTTTGCTATATGAGTTTACCAAATTTATTCCATCTAAAAAAATTACCAAATATCCTTTTTAATATAATTTCGTGCCATTAAGAGAATTATCACGTATAAATTATTGGCACTAAAGTCAATGCTAAATGTCAATAATTGAATTTGTTACTAAATATTTATAAAAAAATTTGCAAATATCTGAATATATAAATTTTTTTTTGTTTTTTATTTTTTTGGTGTGAGGGATGAGGATGGAAACTACGTTACAGCAATGACATGTGTACTTATAATTGTACATAAATTATCGGCAATAAATAAAATAGTGAGAGGTGAGTTTTTATTGGTGAAAAGGTTGTACATTTTTTGTGTTATAAAAATTTAACTTTAATTTAAAAAAATTAATTTTAAGAGAGAATAATACAAAATATTAAAATTTGATTATAAATTTAATTCCATATATTTTGTTATCTAAAAAGAATATTATCTGCATAAATGTAAAAATGTTTAATATTTTTAATTTTTTATAATAATTTTAATTTATTTATTTTTTAAATCTCATTTATGTCAGTTTGCAATGGCCGTTTGGAAGGAGAAAAGCTGATTTAAAGAAATAAATTTAAATTTAAGTGCCATTTTTTTTCATAAAAAACTGTCAGCCGTGGCTTCCCGGAGGGAGAGAAGCTTAGACCCACGCGGCATAATTCCATTTGCGTGCCGATGGATGATGTGGCGCTCATTGTGTATAAAATTTTTTATTGAGATTTGAGCCTCAAGATTTTAAAACGCTCGATATTCAAATTAATATTTAATTTAAAAATATTTACTCATTAAATCTTTTGTGTCGAATTATGAGTCAATTTATAGTTAGTAATTTTATTGAGCAAAATTTGAATTACAGTTGAATCGGATGGATTCAAATCGAACTAAACCGAATTTTATTTTTAAATAAAATTTATAAATCATTTATTATTTTTTAAAAATATAAGATATAATGATCAAAAAATGTATTAATTAGTTAAGCCGATAGATATAGTTAATTTATATTTTAAATCTATGATAGCCACTTAGTTTTTTAGTTTAAAATTATTCAATTCGCAATATAATTTGAGCTGACATTATTAAGATTCGAGTTAGATCAAAATTAAATACTAGTTATGTTGAGCCAGTTTGAACTTAAAAATTCTGTTCATGATCCATACTTGAATCGATCTATAAATCAGTAAGTCTTGGTTTAACTCGAACTCGGATTATTTTCATATTTATCAACACTATCAAGAATGAAGAAATTGAAAAAGTTACATGAAAACGTTTCTCAGAAAAAGTTTCTAATATCAACTATCATCAACAAATAATTTTTATTGAAAAAAAATATTTTTGACAAGATTGACTAATCATATGAAATTCTTTATCGAAGAGAATTTTCGACTGAGAATAGAACTTTAGGACAACGTCTTCAATGAAGGTGGGATACCAGATTATATGTGGGAGGTCAATTATACTACAATTGTACCACCCACATTACAATTGTCCTCAAATTAGATCTTATTATAAAAGGTTAATTTTAATATTATATTATAATATTCTATGATTAAATATAAAAATATTATTTATTTTAATTTTAAAAAATTATAAAATTTGATGTGTTCTCAGAAGATCAACGTCATTATACTACTCTAATTAAATCATATTTAATTACGAAAATTCTATTATTATACTCCTTACCTTCTTCAAACTTGACTATTATAGGCTATTTTAAGCCGTCTTTAGTTGTAATTGTTAATGTATCATAGAGAATTTAGTTATTATTGATAGCGAGTTACAAGTTGAGAGAGGGTATAATTGTATTATACTTGAATTTGCTACTCATGCTCTCTACCTTTCAAAAAAAAATTCAGACAATTAAAGGGTGTTAACTTTGGTAAGAATAAATTTTTCTGTGCACCAGTGCACAATGCACAAGCCAATTAGCGCACGACACATCAGCACACATGACTCACTTTTATCCACGTGTCGTACGCTAATTGGGCTCGTGCACCGTACGCAAAAATTTCTCCTTTGGCAAGAGGTCAACTAGCATTTAAGCGCAGGTTTCTCGGTCAACGCTGCATCAACGGCTACACGATAGGTGATCATTCAGACATTGTAGGCTTGTAGCCTTTCGTGATCGTAGTACAACTCTCGCCTTCTCCGTTCCCCGGCCTTCAGCTTTTGCAGTACAAACGGTGATTAGCTCAGCGAAAAAAGTACAAATTCGATGTTTCAAAAAAAAAAAAAAAAAAAAAAACTTCGCTTTCTTATTTAATCCCCTTCAGCAGCGGCCCAATGGCATCCTTCCAGTCATGGCGACGCTACTCTCCCGCCTCCTCCTCATCGTTCTCTTCCTATCCGCAGCCCTTTCCGCCTCCGCACACGGCGGGGCCGGAGACAACGATGGCGACGCCAACTCGCCGCCGCCGAACCTGCGTGCCCGATCGCTGATCCTGGTCAAGATCTGGTGCCTGATCATAGTCTTCGCCGGCACCTTCGCCGGCGGGATATCCCCCTACTTCCTCAAGTGGAACGAGGCGTTCCTCGCGCTCGGCACGCAGTTCGCCGGCGGCGTCTTCTTAGGCACCGCGCTGATGCATTTCCTCAGCGATTCGAACAAAACATTCGGGGATCTGACGGAGAAAGAGTACCCTTTCGCTTTTATGCTGGCGAGCGCGGGGTACCTGGTGACTATGCTTGCCGATTGCGCCATAACCGCCGTCGTAGCGCGTGGGAAGAGTGTCCAGGATGTTGAAGAAGGTAATCTTTATGCTTCTCTTTGCTTTCGTTCGATCTTTGCTTGAACTGCTCGACTTGGAAGCATTTTGATGTGTAGTCCGATAAACAACTAAATTTTTTCGGTTTTTCAGTTGATGGAAACAAATTTCTCTGTAAAATATTTTTCTCTAGGAATCTGCACTTCTACCGAACTTCTGATTGTTTTCACATATCTTTATTAACTTCGTTGCATTTATTAACTGATGGTGAATGTGCTGATGCAGGAAAAATTCAAGAGGGAAGATCTGAAAATAGTGGCTTGGTTTCCCATTCTCAGCCAGAGGTGAGCTTTCTGCAACGAGCTATATAATCTGTTTAGCTCAGAGAATAGGGCTAGAGAGAAACAAGGATTTGATTCTAAAAACTTGTTAGTTTCAACATTGTTAGGAAATCGTTGTAAACAGTGAGATATGTTGATTTTGGGGGTCAACAAGCCCGTGCAAGTGGTTTCCTCCTAAACGAGATCATCTAATCTCATCTAAATTTCCAAAACTAAGAAAACCAAAATAAAGGTGAGAAATTCATAGAAGAAGCCATAGCAGCAGAAAGATGAAGAACACGAGAAATCCTAATTAAAATTGTCATCTTCCACGTCTTAAATCCTTTCTTCCATAGGAAGAGTTCTGTGTTCCTAAGATGTCTCCCAACTGATGGGAGGCAAGGAATGAACTAGAGAGAATATGGTTAGGGTTTAGACTAGGGACCTCAACCTATTTATATTAGCTTGTATTGTGTGATTCTACACATTGCAAATGCCATACCTATTAACCCAAATAAAAATGTGTTTTAAGTCCAATAACTATATAGACAGATTAGGTCCCTCTAGTTTTGAAATTAACCAATTAGGTCCTTTAGTTTTAAGTAAAGTTTGAATAGGTCTTTTGATATTAATTAAAGTACTTAATAGAAGATATTTTCTCAAAGAATAATGATACATAAACTCTGTCTATTATTACTTAACCAATTAGGTCCCTCTATTATTACATAAACTCTGTCTATGATACTTGATAGAAAATGTATCATTAATTGAATATACATATCCCCAAAGAGTAATGATACATATCCCCAAAGAGTAATGATACATATCCCAAAATTTGAATTTAATTAAGATTCCTAAATGACAATCGTATCACATAAGCAAAAAAAATACTTTTGTCTATGTGGCACTGCTACCACATAGGTGCCATATAAATATTTTAATTAGATTTGCCTTGTTTGACATGAGCCCAAAAATGGAAAAAAAATATGTTAATAATATTTTAAATTTATTATAAATTTTAATAACTTTATTTCACATCCTACACACCTCCCAATATTAAAATAAATTTCTTTCCCATCAACTCTATAAAATAAATTATTTTCTCTTTCCTTACCCAAATTCATCCTCCAACCAAACAAGCCAGTTTGAAGTCTTTTATTGGTGCTACAAAGGATTTCTCTTTCTTTAATTGATAAGTCAGTTTGAAATTTATCTTCATCCAAAATATTAATTTAATCTTTAAATTAGTCAAATTAGTCCATTAGTTAGAAAAAATATCCTCTATTGAGCCCTTTAATTAATGTCAAAGGATTTATTTGTACGTTATCTCAAACTAGAGAACTTACTTGGTTCATTTAGAAACTAGGGGGACTTGAATATACATAAACTCAAACTAGAGGGACTTAGTTGCTATTAACCCTAAAATATATGTTTATGAATATGTTGGCCCACGAAATAAAATTATTATCCCGAGCACCAGAAATGTCTGTATAATGCACATCAATTAGCGCTCGAACTAGTGAGGAAACACAGGATGTGTTAGGCTTCAAGGCATCTGGGCAGTCACATTCACTGGGCATAATAGAGTACTGAAGTAGGGTCTGGACAATTTTTCTGTTTCATTTTGATTTGCATTTGTTCTGCAAGGAAACACGGGATGTGTTAGCATATCAAAGGACACAATTTGGATATGTCTCATGCAATTTCATAAGCCAAAGCAATACCCCTTATAATAGGGCTTTCCTTGTGTTTCTGCAAGATACCTGTGTTTAATCCACATAAATAGCTTATAAGAAGTTTGAAGTTTTTGCTCCTCTGCCACTTCTCCTTGCAGGATGCAGTTGCACATGATCAGTCTGTCAAAACTCTCCTCTTGAAGACCAGCTCTTTCGGAGATAGCATACTATTGATTGTGGCCTTGTGCTTTCATTCTGTTTTTGAAGGAATTGCAATTGGTGTTGCAGGTAAGATATAATTAACAAGCTTCAGTTTGTAGCAGACTTTCTTTACAAAGTTTCTATAGCAGTTACTGCACCAACTGTTTTGAGTAATAAACATGGAAAGAATTAGCAAGTTGAACCATATTTTTGCATTAGAAATAGAGGATAGTGTTAGAGATGTTCCAAATTCTTACGTTAATTACACTTAAAGATTCCTCTTTGCATTTGCACAATCTCTTTCATTGAGTGCATTTAAGTGATTACATTGTAAAAAACAAACTTTGGAACCTTAACAACATGTAACTAAGGTAAGACTTTGAAGTATCTAATTCTCCCTAAAGGGGTGTGTATGACACATACAAAACTCAGGATGCGAGAGGATTGTATAAGATGGTTTGATCATATCTATCATCAATTATAGTCTTGTATTCTTTACTGAAAAGAAAACAAAAAGTGACCAGAGTTATTGATCACTGGGGATTAATGACTTGTGCTTTTTAGATAAAGCTGAATTGAAAAGAAAATTCTATGCAGCTGACTTGAATTCAGTCCTCTCATATTTTTAAACGAATAATATGCAGAAAACCAAGCTGACGCATGGAAGGCATTGTGGACTGTGAGCCTCCACAAGATATTTGCGGCCATTGCCATGGGAATTGCTCTCCTGAGAATGATTCCGAACCGGCCATTGCTCTCATGTGTAGCTTACGCCTTCGCCTTTGCCATTTCCAGCCCCATCGGCGTTGCCATCGGGATCATTATCGATGAGACAACTGAGGGCCGGATTGCCGACTGGATCTATGCAATCTCCATGGGACTCGCCTGTGGGATCTTTGTTTATATTGCCATCAATCATCTTCTCGCCAAGGGTTACAAACCTCTGAAGCCTGTTGCTGCAGATTCACCTTTCACTCGCTGGGTGGCTGTGTTGCTGGGGATTGCTGTAATTGCTGTGGTGATGATATGGGACACTTGAGAACTACTGTGGAGTAGGGAAAGGGGAGTGCTTGCCACTTTTTGTCTACATATATTCCGTATTTCTAAAATCATATTTCCAATTATACTTGATACTAAATGTGGATAAATATGAATTGTAGGATAATTTAGAATGTGTGGGATTTCTTGATAAAAAAATGGTCCTCCAAGTACTTTTAGAATCACCATACTTTATTTATTTAAGGAAAAAGTTTGAATTGCATATACACACAACTCACCTTTCAAAAAAATGCATAAACATTATTGAAAAATGCAAGTTAATGAAGTTAAAATAGAATGAAGTTTGAACCCAATTGATTAAACAGGTACAATATATCCATGAGTTTGATGTAACTGAAAAGGCCAATCGAAACTAACGTATTAAAAAATTCTAAGGTTGAAATAGACGCAACAAATATCCCTGTCTAATATATATTTCAAAAGATGATCATACTGCTCAGTAATTTTTCTTCCTAATAACTTTTGCCCTCTGTCATCTTATAGTCTGCAAGGAGTCCATACTCCTCTGTTATCTTAGAAGTTTATCAAGTGCCTCTACTAACCTTCTTTGTATCGGGTTGTTACAACACCTCTTTTGCTTATGATAGCATTTGAGACACCTCATGTGTTACAACACCTCATCTTAGTCTTTGTTTTATTGACAACACCTATCGAACAGATGCTAAGGACTAGATGTGTTGGATCTCATGTTGCTATTGCATATGCCATTTTTATTAACACCTTTTGTACCGATGCCTGTGTTCCTAACATTTGAGATCTCAGTTCTTTTAAGGTGTCAACATTGTATGTTGACTCATTGGCATCTTTTGGTGAGACTTGGGATTGAGGTGCCAAACATCAGTTCTTTCAAGGTGCCACTACTATGGAGAGATTTCTCGACATTATTTGGTGATACTTGATATTGGAACATCAAGCCTCAACTTCTTTTGAAGTATTAATGTTGTAGAGCAATTTCTCAATATCCTTTGGTGAGACTTGAAGTTGGGGTGTCAAATTCTAACGTCTTTAAAGATATCGTCATTTTAAGAGAATTCCTAGGACACGTTTTCTATGGAGACTTTTAGGCCATGTTTGGCGCGAGGACCAAAACAGGACCAAAATGGTACTAATTTAAAAAACAACAATAATAATAATAAATAAATTTTTTAAATCATTCTACACAAATTCAAATATAAAAAATATTATTTTATTTTACATACTCAACAATTTAAAATAAAAATATCAATTTTATTTCACATTCTAGACCAAAATATTCAAATCGAGTATTTTGATCTAAGATGTGAAATAAAGTTTATATTTTTATTAAAAATTATTGAGTATGTGAAGTAAAATATTATTTTTTATATTAAAATTTGTGTAGAATAATTAAAATAATTTATTTATTATTATTATTATTATTTAAACTAGTACTATTTTGGTTATGTTTTGGTTCTCACGCCAAACAAGGCCTTTAAGTTGGGGCATCAAGCGTTAAGATGTCAACATTGTAGGGTAACACTTTCATCATCTTTTAGTGAGACTTGATGGTATCCTTCACTCTCATTTCCCCTGAGGATGACTCAAGGAATTTACTAGTTACCCCACAATCCATATTGATCTGCAAGGTCAATTTTTCTTAGGGAACATTCACTTTGAATCTTTAACATCATGAGAAGTTATTCTCAGGAACCTACTAGAAATCCTCAAGTTTTAATAATGTTATCCTTGAGATCTCTTTTAATGCCCAAGTTCAGCATGCAGATGTCATTCAAGTTCAATAGGGATGTAAATGAATCAAGTGTTCGGTAATCAACTTGATACTCAGTTCCATAAGAGCTCATCATGTTCGGTTTGTCAATTATTGAAGAAGCTTGAATGTAATTTAAAGCTCGATTGATAAATGAACATGTCTGAAACTTACTATTGTTCAGTTCATTGATGTTCTTGAACTGTTCGAATGGTTCATGCTTGATTATAAGGCTCAATAAAATGCATTTTTGAAGCTCAATTAATGACTGATTTAGATACTTTAATATATCTTATTTATTAATCAGAAGAAAAACTTATAAATTTTGAATTAGCATGTTGATAAGCCTATTCATGAACACATTAATATCCTTGATAAGAGCTTATTTATAATTTTTATGTTCATGAACTCAAATGCATATGTGCTTGTTCGTAGTTATAAAGATGGTTTCATGTTTTTTATAGTCAAAGGCCTTGTTTGGTTGAGTATTAAATTTAAGTAAGGAAAGAAAAAAATATTTTATTTTATAGAGTTGATAAAAAAAAAAAAATTTAATATTGAGAGGTGTGTAAAATATGAAATAAAGTTAATTTTAAGATTGAAATTTGTATTGGATGTGAAATAAAATTAATTTTTAATATTAAAATTTATGTTAGATGTGAAATAAAATTATTAAAATTTGTAATATTATTAAAATATTATTTGGCTAAATTTAGAAGCTTGTCAAACAAGCCTTTCAGAGGGGCTGGCTGAATTTCACTTCGCGTTATTCTTATAAGAGACAGCTGACATAATCCTCGAGCAAAGATGGCTTCTCCCTTATTCTGGATGACCTTCTCTGTGCATCTCCTCCTCCAGCCCTTCCCACCTCTGCGGCTGAGGTTTTTTCAGTGTTGGAGTCCCCAGCTTGGATGATGCAAGAGGTGTTCCAAGGTCACTGAGATTTGTATCAACTTCCTCCCTCAAGGTCAAGTTGTGGGTAGCCTCCTTTGAACTCAGACGCGGATACCAAGGTGGAGTCTTCTTGCACTAATCCTTCCCACTAAACTGGTACTTGCTCTTCCAAGTTTGCACCTTTTTGGAACATCCTCTTTCTAAGGATGGCCAGTTGTTGAAACAGGGATTGTCCATCTACCAATCCATCTAGCAGTGGAGTGAAAGCAGTGATTTTGCTTGTAGGGTTTGAGCAGGGACACATGGAAGACTATGTGAGATTGCTCCGGTAAGACCAATTTGTATTCATACGGTCCATAGAAGTGCCTACGGAGTTTGGAGTAAGTGTGTTACCTCAGGGAGAGCTATCAGTATGGTTGTAACTTGATCATAACTTGGTCCCCTATTTTGAATTGTAGATCTCTCCTCTTCTTATCTGCTTCGCGTTTCATGCAATGGCGAGTGCGAAGTAGGTTTTCTTTCAACTGATGAAGTATAGCATCTCTTCACATCAGCATATTGTCTACAACTTCTACCGGCATGGAGTTTCTTTCATAATGGTGTATTGAGGGCGGAAGTCGCTAATACAACACCTGAAATGGCGACATCCCAATGGCTGAGTGATATGAGGTATTATATGAAAACTCTGCCCAAGGTAAGTAGTTGAGCCAAGTTGTAGGAGTTTCCATGGTGAAGCATTCCAGGTATTGTTCCAACCCTATTTGTCACCTCTGTTTGGCCTTTTATTTTTAGATGGTAGGCTGTGCTGAAATTTAACTTAGTCCCACTTAGGCAAAATAGTTTTCTCCAAAAAATGACTCATAAAGATTTTATCTCGATCTATAGTAATTGACCTGGGTAATCCATGCAGGCAACATATCTCAACCACAAAGATAGAGGCAACTTTGGTCACTAAGCTCTGTTTGGTAATAACAAAAAAAAGAAGATTTGGTTGAAATTTTTAATTATTTTTGAAAAATGTGTATGATGTGAAATAAAGTAAGTTAGTTATATTAAAAATTTTGTATGATATGAAATAAAGTTGATTGATTTATTGAGAATTGTGTTGAATGTGAAATAAAGTGATTGTTTAATGTTGGAATTTGTGTGAGATGAGATATAAAATAATTTTTTAAATTTTTTAAAATAAATTTAAGATTTTGATCATGGGTAATTTTAGTCATGATTTTTAGTCCATTGCCAAACAGGACTTTATAAAGATTTGGCGATGAAGTGGGCATAGTTGGAGAGGCTATTGAAGACAACTAATATTGTTGTTTTTCTCCCTGATGGTGGAAATCCAATAATGAAATCCATGGTGACCTCATCCTGGACTGACCCAAGCAAAGGTAGTGGTTGCAGAAGACTTGCTTGTGGTAAAGGTTGATACTTTGTTGCTTGGCAGACTAGACAAGATTGGATAAAATCTTGAATGTCTTTTTTCATATTTTCCCAATGATATTGCAAGGCTATTCTGTAGTGGGTCTTTTTCACTCCTCCATGTCCACCAATTGGGCTGGAATGAAATTCCTGCAGGATTTGTTCAATAATCTCATGCTTGGGTGGAACAACCAGTCGATTTTTGCAGTATAACAATCCTTCTCGGCTTGCATAATGTTCATATTTTTCTACCTTCTTTGATTGCCTGAATGAGGGTTTGGATTTTGGGGTCTTCCATGATGGCTTCCATGGCTCTTTACCGTTAGCTTCTCTCCCAGTTCTTGCGGATTTTCTCCCTCCTTTTCCATCTTCCTAGATAGGGAATCAACTCTATTACATGTTCTAGGGTTGTACTCAATAGTTTAATCAAATCCCAATAATTTGACTAGGAATTTGTTGCTCAGGTGTTTGTATCACCTGAATCATCAACTTCTGGTCAGTCCTGATAGTAAACTTAACTTTAAAGTGTTCTTTAGATTTTTTCATGATTTCCAGCAATTCCATGATCTAGATGTGCGAAAGATTCTTCCGTCAACAGCAATTAACAGAATCTCTATTTAACATTCCTATACATGCATGGTTAAAATTGTTCAACTTCAAATTCTTTTAAATGGGTAAAATTTATAGAACAAAACTTTAAAGTAAAAATCTAACAATTATCTATTGAATTTTTTTTCCTTGATCTAACCAAAGTTAAACGAGCTAACAAAGGAGACAAACCTGCTAAACTCATATCACACAAAACATATACTTTCGTTCTCTAATGAAAAATATTGGTAGCCTTCTGAAATAATCAAGCCAATAATTTTCAAGACATTACCACAGAACGCTGGAGATTGATCGAGGAAGTATACAATTACAAACTCGTCAGCATTTAGTAGCCATAGTCATAAGAAAACTCCGAAACACCAACCATGGCGCTCAGCACTTGAGAGAGGAGATAAAAGCTGCCCACAAACACTATAACGATGAGGATCGCGGTGATGGGATTCTTTAGAAGCTCGAGTATGGGCTGGAGAATGGTGTAGATGGCACCAGTGCTTACGGTGATGATGTAGAGGCCATATCTCCTCACATTATCCCAAAATTCTTCCATCAGAGGACCCTCGGGACCCAGAGCCATGGCTTTCTCCTCCCCACCAAAGCCTAGAAGAAGAAAACCCAGAGCGAAGGAGAACCCGGCTAAGAGAAGCAATCTTCTTAGGCCTTCGTTAGACGAATCCTCTTCCGGCAACAGATCCTTTTCTGCAAATACCTTGGATGGAGCACTGGCGACGCCGAGGTTTCGAACGGAGGGGGAATTAATGCCGCCGGTCGATCTTGCCGATGGATTCGGCCTCAGTGTTGTTGAAGGGACAAACGAGAGGGAGAAACAGAGATGGAGTTGATGGCCATGGATCGCGGGGTGGAAGTGAGGCCTCATGAGGCGGGAAGAACAAGCCTTCATTGTTGCCGATGAAGCTCTTCCTAGATCATCCTGCCGACGCTAGAAAATTGGGGAAAAGATAAGAAGGAAAGATAGGATTTTTTTTAAAGTAAAAAAGGAAAAAAAAAAAAGATAGGATTTTTTAAAGAGTAGAAAAGGTATGATTTCTATTTAAAAAAAGATCTCCCTTTATTTATGAATTAGGGCACGAAGAAAATTTTTCATTACAGTGTAGCCCCTTGTGGACTTGTTCTTAATAACTATTTTAAATCTGAGACTTTTTAATATCTAGACAGTTTCTTTTCTTGTTGAGTTTAAAGAACATCACTTTGTTAAGTTATTTTGCTTCAGAAGTTTCATTGAATTCACTCATCAGATATCACTTATAATGCTGCCAACTTTGATCCAACGTTTAAGATCGATCTAAACTTAAATTAAATTTTTATTGCGTCAAGTGATTCGACTAATGCGTTATTTTTATGGTTTGAGATTTTTGTCAATTCAGTCATGAACCGACATAGAATTCGATCAAAAAATAAAAATAAAAAATATTATTTGTAATATTTATATATATAATTAGCTTAAGTAGATTAATTCTTGCAGCCGCTTAATGAATTGTTATATTAGAATTTATTTTATAGTTGATTGCTCAAACTCAATTGACTGTACATTAAAATTTTTTTAATCATTAAATTTAAATAATTTATTGTGATTTAAGTTAATTGAATAAAATGAATATATTTATATTTAAGATTTTAACTCAAAGTTTGAAATTAATAAATAGTCAGATCGCTTTTAATTTGGATCATGTTTGAATCAATAATAAATAAGTCAAGCTTAGATCAGGTTGAATTTTTTTTTATTCATATTTTAGATAGACAGAGAACATAGGACTTCTTAAAATCACATAAATTATTGTATATTTTTATTACTTTTTTTTCTTGATTTTTTTCTTCACAGTTGGAGTATATGCTTCAACTCAGTTCTTCTTCTAGATAACATCTACGATCAATCTTCTTCGGATATTATTTTTTATCAACATATTTACATTGTTGAACAGTATAAAATAGCGAAATGCAGTCGCATTTAAATTAAACACGTTCTTCGCTCATACATTTATGAATCTTATAACCAGGGAGCAATTTTGAATTGCTCAACTCCTGCTTAAATTCTTAATTACTTTAGATTGTGTCAAAGAAATATAGTAATCTGAAAATTTATGTCAATTTAATGACAGATATGATTGCCTGATAATGGACTTGATTGAAAGGTGTTGAGAATCTCAGACAACCGAATAAATCAAATTAAATATTTATTCTTTTAAATCTAATTAAAATTCGGTGGATAGTCTTATATGGCAATGTGGCCAAGATGAAAATTAAATTTATGAATAATTACGTTTAGATCTTTGAATTTTAATGCTTAATAATGCATAAATTTATATTTTTAAAATTATAACATCGAGGTCCTGAGTTTTAATAAATTATCAAATAAATTTTTTTAAAATTATCATCATACTTCTCCCCTTCTCTCACTCCTCCAGAGGCTGCCTCTCTCTCTCCTCTCAATTCACACGCACGGGCGACGTCGTCGGCAGTTGCTCTGCCCCGCGCGTGCGCGGGATCGGGAGGGGAGAGAGAGAGGGAGGGGTATAATAGTAATTTTTAAAAAATTTAATAATAAAAAGTTTAAAAAAACTCATTTAAGAATTTATTAAAATTTAGAAATTTTGATGTTATAATTTTAAAAAATATAAATTTATGTGTTATTAAGTTTTAAATTTGAATATCTAGGTGTAATTATTTCTTAAATTTATTATTTTTTATACAATATATACTATATAAATAAATGTAGTATTTTGATTTGGAGAACCTCCTCGCGCTGCCCCTGAGTCACCCACCCTCCCAATGGACTTAAATTAACCTTCCTTAAAAAGTGGAGCCGAGGGAGACTCTGGGGAGCGGCGGAGGAGGTGGAGAGAGAATGCCGAGACTGGAGAAGGAAAGCGGAGTCGACGGGAGGAGGAGCGAGTGAGGCTGTGGGTGACGGGAGAGGGGAGGCTTTGCTGCCTCTACCCACTGTGCCTTCACCCGCCCTGATCAAATCCTCGCCCCTCTCTTCCGGCAAAGTACTAAAACTTCTGCTGGCCATCTCCTCCACCGCCTTCTTCGGCTTCATCACTCTCCGCCGCCGCCGACACAACCTCCGCTGCCTCCTTAGGGCATCTCACTGCGTCGGTGCCGTTTTCTGCTTAAATCCACCGCTCCGGCGGCGCGCAGAGATCAGGGTCCCTTTTTGAGCCCCAAGCTCCCTCGCCAGTCCCTCAGGCCTCTCCTCTAATTCTTTTTTTCTTTACCCTGCCGGAAGAGGCTGGCCGCGAACCTCTTCTCTCCGCTGCTCCTCCTTCCCCGGTCTTGTCCACATGGGGAGTTTATCACAGAACCCGAAGCTTTTCGGCTTGACAACCTTCCTCGGATTCGTCTGATGTTCTTGTTCTCGCGTTGATCCTTCGTCGGCGCGTTCTCCACTGCTCGCATGGCGGCGTCAGTAGCAGCTTCATTCGATTTTCTGGGATGGAGGGAAGATATCATCTCGCAGGAGCGCGGAAGCCGAGTCGTTCATTACTTCCTTGACGACTCCTTAGGAAAATCTCATCTTGCCGTCGTCGGCACCGAAAGGAGCTTGAGGCACATGCTTTATGTCGTGTCGGAGGAGTTCTACCACTCTTTTGGACCGGACAAATCTGGGGTTTCAAGCCTCAAGTGGAGATCGAGAAGAGAGGTGGTAGATTGGCTCAGTTCATTTCTTCCGCCAAAGGTCAACAACTACCAAGATCGTTCGAGTACTTGCCGCTCTCCCCTTTTAGCTGCATCATCTCTATAATATGTTGGCTGATTTTCTCTTCAGTGTTTGACGTCCCGCCATTGTTTCATCTTGCGTATTATATTTGTTTCGTTGTTAATATAAGATATCTCGTGTAGTTCTGCTCATGTACACTTGATTTTTATCTTGGCAGTTGTTCTCTGGTTATGGATTCTCTGGAAGTATGTGCTTCGACAGAGTGTTGATGTTCTCTTTTTTTTTGCCGGCTCTTCTTTCATGGATATCACCCGTTTCCCTTTATTTTGTTGTCGGTTTTGTTTTGGAATTATGAAACCTGGGTTTTCTTGGCTATAAGATGAAGTTATTTAGGCTCCATCTAGTAACTGCTTAACTTATTTGAGTGACTTAAGCACCTTAACTTTTTAACTTGTTTAAAGCTCAAGCAAGTTAAGCAATTAAGCAATCTCCCATTTAGCTGCTTAACTTAAGCTACATAAATCTCAACCAAATTAAGAGATCTCCTGGGTAGTTTAAAGTTAAGCTAGTTAACTCACCTTGTCAGTACCTTTTTGCGGCTTGAGCAGCTTAAGATTTCTCAACTTCCGTATGAAATTGTTTGGACGCGAAAAATACTTGAGGAGCTTAACTTTGTTTAAGTTAAGCAAACATGAAACTGTTTGAATGCAAAAATGACTTAGGGGGCGTTTGGTTCGTTGTTATCTTGGTGTTATGTTATGTAATCTAGATGTCATCTTTTAACTAATAATTTTATAATCTAATTGAAGATTATTTATAGACGTCATTAAACCAAATAATTGCTTTATCTAGATAACATAATATAACATTAAGATAACATTGAACCAAATGCCCCCTGAAGCAACTTAACTTTGTTTAGGTTTAGTAGTTACCAAACACAGCTTTAGTTTGGCTATTAAATTTAAGGACACACACTTGGTTGGGGCATGAAGATTATATTTAGGCACTTGCTCTCCGTTTATTCTGAAACTTTTTCTTTTTTAATAAGACATATTTTTCTTTCATCTTAGACAAGTTTGAACATCAAACAATATGGCCTATTTGTGGAAGTAAACTTTATTATGGCTTGATTTTGATGATGTCTTGCACATTTCATCACCTTCGTTACACACTTTATATAGCTTGAAAATGTTTACTTTGAGTGATATGCTCTTAATTAAACTGCAATTTGAGTGTTGAATATTTATTTAACAATATTGGACATTGTTATAAGGTCTATTAAGATAATACAAATGTTGCTAGTTTGTATGCCATATTAGAAGTTGCATGTTATCATCATTACCAACTTTATCTCAACAACAACGTTGTCGTCATTATCATCGTTGTTGTCATCGTCATAATCAACTATTTGGTTTTGCTGTTACAAATTATTTTTTCTACAGTTGATCTTATTCAATGGACCTTGTAATTCATAAAGTGTCAATGGACATAATAAATGATGTAAACTTAGACAAGTTGAACCAGGGGGAATTTAGTGGAAGTATATCCTTTTTCATATTTTCGAAATGTAGGAAGCCTAACAGATTATCATATTATTTATTAGAAATACTGTGTAAGTTTCTACATATCACCACTGTTATTTAAAACAAAACTTGTGACCTGATCATCCGACCTAGATGGGGCAAGTGAAATAGACTAATAGTTAAAATGGGTTTTATGACATTTTTTAGTCTTTTTGCAGATCTCATTCTCCTTGATACGACATTATCTTTAATGATCTTCTGATGTATTTGGTCCTTTCTGAATAAGTCTACTATGAGTTGAAATTATTTATTTTTCCTTTTAGGAAATGTTTGCTCAACAGTAATTTTTTATTACTATGGCAGAAACATTGCAAAATGGTTTTGGTATTTTGGGTGCTGGCTGCACATCAAATGGGCTCAGTGAATCAGGAGGCTTCTTGGACAGACATATGGTAATTGAAAACCGTTCTTCATTTAGATTTGTGCTAGTCTGCTAGATTAGCATTGATCTTTTGTCCTGTTTTTTATTTCAGGATCTCTCCAGGCGGCTGAAAAGCCAAAATTCGGATATTGTCTGGTCTGGAATTTCCTGGACCTGCGCCAAACAACTCAAGCATTTCCCAGCTTTCTGTCGCAATGGGACCACAATTTTTGTAAGACTGGGTGTATGTTGTTGTTTTCAAAATTTGATGTGTTGTTTTACTCTCAAAAGCACTTCTTGTTGCAGGCGAATTCTTTCGTTCTTGTCATGTCAGAGGGAGAAAATCGTTATCTTGCTTATCTAGAAGATATGTATGAAGATAAGAAAGGACAAAAGAAAGTTAAAGTTCGTTGGTTTCATCAGGATCAAGAATTTGCATGTGCAATACCACCTCCAACTCCACATCCCAATGAAGTCTTCATCACGCCTTACTCCCAGGTTATAAGTGCAGAGTGTGTTGATGATGTTGCTACAATTTTATCTTCTGATCATTATGAAAAGTGCTTGGCAACTTCTTCTTATTCTTCTTCAACTGGGATAAGGTTATGCTTTAGGCAGTACAGCAAAAAGAAATTCAAGTTCTTTGATCTAACATCTTTACGTGGATATTTTAATCAGCCAATTCTTTCATCACTAGATATCTGCACTGTGTCGGGGGAAGAACTTGGCAATGGTGATACTCATGGTGTTTTGAAGAGCAGTAGATTTATCAAGTATCATAATGGGTTGAAAAAAGATCATTTGGGTATGAGAATATCCATCAATACTTGGCCAGAGTGTGAGAAATTGGAATGTGACTTGACTGCACAAAGGCCTATGTCGGTTAAGTTTATAGGTCCACGTAATCAGGCAAAGCTTCCATTCGATATAAGTGAGAAGATTGAGCTGCTTTGCCAAGATAGTGGCATCAGAGGCTGCTGGTTTTCGTGTTCTGTAGTACAAATATCACATTCAAGATTGAAAGTTCAATACAAGGATGTACAGAATGAGGATGATTGTGGGAATTTAGAGGTACAGGCTTGTATAATTTTAGTCTGTAATTCTAGATACCTATTAGGTTTACGTAAACTGAAGTAGGTATTATATTGTGCTTAATTTTCCTTTTTGGTACGTGTTTTAAGTTTCATTCAAAGCAGAAGGCTTCAATTATTCTTGGTAGATTGTAATTGTATTGATTCCAAAAGTGAATATTTACTCACTTTAATATGCCTTTATCTCAAAGAATCAGGAGAGACCCTGCCACTGCCACAATAGAGTGCTGGTGAATTGCCCTATGGGTGTTGTCACCATGTATTACACTGCTTTTTAGTGACTGATTTTAAGGCTCCTATATGGCCACAAATAATTGGCAGCCATATGTTTGGATTATCATTTTTTTTTCACGAGTTATCACTTTTTCATCAAAGATTTCATGAATGCGAAATGTTTCTTTTTTTTTTGCGAAATGCTTCTTATTTTTAGTCTATAAATTTGGAAACAAAGCGCTATTAAATTTCATCTATGTATCATTTATTTTTCACGAGCTCTCACTTTTTCATTGAAGTTTTCATGAATGTCAAATGCTTATTGTTTGTATATAAATTTGGAGAATTTGGAGACAAAGAGCTATTTAACTATCAAGTAACCATTTTCTTCCCCTTTTAATTTTATGAAATGTCTATCTGTGTATGTATATTTTCTTTTTGTAGGAATGGGTTCCTGCTTATAGAGTGGCTGCTTCTGATAAATTGGGCATGAGGCTTTCAGGGCGTTTCACTATTAGGCCATGCCCTGAATTTGATAACCTTCCTGAAACTGCTGCTTTGCAGATTGGAACTGCTGTGGATGCATGGTGGAATGATGGCTGGTGGGAGGGGGTTGTTATTGGAGTGCAGGGTAGTGGAGATGATAGCTTGCAAGTATATTTTCCTGGTATGGGTTTTACATGTCAATATGCCGTTTATTTGCATCAACCTGCTTTTTTTTCCTTGTATGATTATTTCATGAATGGTACTATTGTATTGCTTCGTGGGCTGTAGTACTCAACCTGCATTCTTGAGGACTTGTTATTTAGACAACTATTTGTCTTTACGCATAAAATAATCATATTTTTATGGAAGCTAAAAAGCTGATATTGATAATAAAGGATGGCTAGTTTTCACTGAAATTCAGTAAGGATGACTAGTTTTCAGAACTCTTATACACATAAGTTTTGTGATAATATTTTTATATTAGAAGTTGTGTATAATTTGAAATAAAGATAGTTATTATTTTGTGATATTTGTAGGATGTAAAATATAATTATTTTGGTAGGTGTGGAAGTTGTGCAATAATTTTAATTTTTTATTTTAAAATATGTGTTGATTTAAATTTTTATTTTTAAATGTGACTTGTGCAATAATTTTTATTTAAAATATGTCTTTTTTTCAATTTTTTATTTTAAAATGTGACTGGTGTATTTTTCAATAAAACATGTGTTGTGCAATAATTTTTATTTTTTTTATTTTTTTTAAAATAAGTTAACTTTAACTCGGCAAACAAACAAAGATACATGTTAAACTAAATTTAAAGGATGACTCTATATGGTTTCATGCTTTCATTTGTTCAAAGAGTCTAAGGAGGGCCTACTCTAACTCTTCATGTCTTCCATTGTTTTAGCTAATCCTTCCCCAACTGATGTCATGGTTTTCTTTTGTTATGTTCTTTTATTTATTTTATTGTTTGGCATTTTGTGTATATGTGTGTTTACCTCTAGTTGTTACTATTTTTTTTCTTAAGAAAATAGTTTTATAAGTGGCCTACGCCTTTAGCATCAAACTAATGGCAAGTACAAAAATACACCAGCCAACATTTTCATTAAGGATATTGCAAAAATTAGTGAGAAGGGGCATATTCCTATCCTAAACAAAATGTGCTAAAGTTGTTATATGAGCTGCAAAATTTGCTATACTATTGATGCTTCTAGTTATATGTTCACATGACAAAACAAAAGCAGTTGCTAATATCCTTCACAATATGCTCTAAATTGTCACCGGACTGTCTGTTGTTGTCTAGATGTTTGACCCATATTCTCCTGTTTAGATGCTCCTAGGTGTTGATTGGATGGTCCAATATGGTTGGTCGGATGGTCCACTAGTTTCCTCTAGTTGATGCTCCTACGTGTTAGCTGGACGGCCTTGTGTGGCCCAGTCAAGTTGTTTGATTTTAGCTATCATCTGATCTAGCTAGACTAGATGGTTTGATGTGTTCCATGATGCCCACGTAGTCTTCAAGTCTTCTGATTCCTCAGTGCTAGTCTAGCTACTATATGATTAGTTGTAGAGTTTCCATAGAGTCACCTTTGAGTCAAATCTGCTAGACTTCCTTAGTTGTTATTATGGTTGAAGGAATAGGCAGAAAAATCAGAATAAAAGTAACTTGGTTAAATTGACAAAATAGGATTTGCAAAGTCCACCCCAACTTGTTTGTATTTGGCTAGTGGTGACAATCTGGTGGGGACACGACGACATCGGACCGTCGATTTATTTCAGGCAGGGTCTACACTCGACGTCTGAGATCTCACCACGTGGCGTCGATCTGGATGGATGATTGATATCTACAGATTTGGCAGCAAGCACGATTGGTGGCTGATCAGTGGATTGAAAATCCCCATTTAAATCAATTTATTAATTTGAATGGAAATATTCTAAATTTTGGGTTGATCTTGTTTATTTTCTTCTATTTTTAGATATTCGCATTTGACATGTTGTAATCAGTTTTTATTTCCGCATTTATTTCTGCAATTTAAATTTCGATTGTAATCGCGTATATAATGGCAAGAATTAGCACTATTTGTTTAAATCCTGGAATGAAATCAATTTGAGTTTGAATTATTGCGTGTTATATCCCGATGAAGGGAAAGGTTGGGATCTTGGGTGAAAGTCCCTAAATACCTTAAAATAATTTAAGGTTTTTTCCCAATTTTTCTCAGATTTTAAAATAATTTAAGCTCAAAGAAATTCAGGCCCTTCATTGCAAGTTTCCACCCTA
>JAEMOT010003138.1:0-21681 GCA_019297695.1 Apostasia ramifera | reverse complement strand
TGGCGAACGCCGGCAACCTCGACGCCACCACTCTGGTCACTCCGCTCTGTCGCCTCCTCTCCGCCGCTCGACGGCTTCACTCGCCCGAGTGCTACGTGTAACTCCGTCCGCCTTGCCTTCGACTCCCGGCTGCCCGCCAGCTACCGGCGATCTCGCCGCCACTGCCCCGCTCGCGCGGCTCCGCCGCCTCCGCCCCAGTGCTTTGCGGTTCTGGGCTTTCGCTCGATTCGACCTTGTCGCACCCGCACCCGCCCTGTTTGCCGCCGCCGTCGTAGCCGTCTCCCCTCCTCTGTGCTATCACCTACTCGCTGCCCACTCAACTTAGGCGATTCTGCCTCGCCGCTCGTCTGCATTGGCACCATCAGCTTTGGTCGTTTTAACTCGTCCCTGTGGTAATGAAATCTCGATTTAAGGTAAATCTGAACATCAACTGAATATTTTTATGAATATCTTGCGAGATCTTGTAGTGGCGTCTGCTATTGAGACTGTTTGATTTGCTCACCTGTGTGACATAAACATTACTGTATGATTAAATTGCTGTTGGATAATATTATATTGTGAGAATGCCTATATTACCGCATACCCTGGCTCTGATTTGTTGAGATATAGTTGCATAAAATTATTTGGTAAATTTAGTAAATATCATTTGAACTTGTTTCTAGATATTTAAATTTAACCGCTTCATGGATTTATAGTTTCTTGATTATTACATAATTGTCATTAGAGATATTCTTAAACCAATTTATGCTCATCCGTTAGAATTATTTACTGATCTCTAATTTAGATTGCATCTTGCATATTATCCGGCATTACAATCAAAACTATGTTGTACGCACCATAATCTTAAGCAATGGTTATTCGTCAGTATCGGTTTAGCTTATGATATTTTTGGAAGTTCTCAGTCAAATGAGTATTTCACAGAGAGCTAACACACAGAAGAAATCCATTATAGAAACTAATACAATTAGATCAACTCTTCATAGAAAAACTTGGGATTTCGACCCCAGATAAGATCGATTCAAGATCGTGGGATTCTTTTTCTATCAAATAGGAAGGGCTGTTGCACAAAATGTATTTCTAAGTAATTGCCCTTTATTTTAGCTGGCCCAATCTTTTTTTTAAAAGAAAAGATTGGGCGAAATAAAATTGCAATTAATTAGGAGAACAAACAGGAATTGATGAATTATACGTGCTTATTTTTAAGTTAACAACTTGATATATAGCGAAAATATTTGAAGTAGATTTTGTCTCTGCTGTGACAACATCTAATTTGGATTTATTTTCTATCGGTGTAGGTTAATTTGACTTGACATCTCCTGCAGTGAAAAATGATGAGCTTTTCTTTGTCTTTTGTATCTCAGGAGAAGATTTCTTGTTATCATGTTCAAGAAGTAGTGTTAGGATTTCGAAAGACTGGTCAGGGAACAGATGGGTCAGCATTGATCCTAAGCCGGACATCCTGTCTCATGTAACGTTAGTTAGCCCTGGAGCAAAGTTAAATGCATGTAGCCTTTTAGCTAAGGTTTCAGAATCCGGCAGTTCAGCAATGTCAGACCGCGAAGCGAATGTTACAAAGACCAATTCAAATGAAGAAGATAAGCAAGCAGAAGGCAATGAAGAGTATGAGAGAGCAGAAGGCAATGAAGAGTATGAGAGAGCAGAGGGCAATGAAGAGTACGAGAGAGTAGAAGGCAACTTGAGTGTTAAAACAAATGTGTCAGTGGAACCCGACGAGCAGTCAAGGTCAAGGAAACGGTGCAGGGACGAAGCTAACAACGGACTTCTTAAATGTCAGGTAGATGAAGAAGATGATGAGAAGGCAAGCAGTTGATTGCAGCTTGAAATGTATTTTCTGCTTTTGTATATCTTATATACACGCTTACTAGATAGATCTGATGCTAGCCAACTAAATTTTGTTTGAGGAGACCTTGGCTTGATGGTCTATAATATGTTTCCTTAAACTTTTATACATTAAGCAATTATCCAGATAATGTCATAATCCATATTTGGCCGACGCTTTACTGCATTTCTTCTATATTTTGTGATGTAAGTGTTTTTTTGACTTCACGAAGAGCCTTGCAGCTATTTTGGCTCCAAACTTTGTTCTCTTGATGAGTATCAAAATTGGGTTTGCCAAGAGTAGTATTACCTCGTATTATAATGCTTTTATCTTGATTCTTATTGTTTTTATGCTGGATATCTACTATGATTCTACCATGTAATATGAAGATGCCGTGGCATGGTATGGGGTGACGTTGGTTTCTTTCCTTCATCATGCTTCAACCCAAATGGAGAAAATCCTTACAGGGGTAGGTATTGAGTTTATTTAATTCTTGAAGCATTTTCCCTTCCCATTTGCATGCTGCTTACGCCATCTTCTCATACCAAAAGAATACTAGTAGTGATGAACGCATCTTGCTTTCCTGCCTGCAGCAACTTTTTGTGGGGTAGCTACCAGAAATATGATGAACATCGATAAATTGCTTGCACAAGTTATGGAATAGAAGTCATGCCAAGGAGATGAAAGAAGACGGGTCACAGGAGGGAAGATTTTTTGGTTCAACTTGATTAATATATTGCTGCTATATTTCTTTACAGCTTGTTACAATCTCAACCATTGATCACCATCTATGTAGTGCTGACTTAAGAATGGCCTTGCTTCTTCATAGGTGAGTGATCTGGCCCATGGCACTCTGCTACTTGAATTTGCTCCTCCTCCAGTGCAATTGAACTCTCCAAACCATACAGTGCTGCAGAATTGGAACAAATTCAGGATCTATTATGCTTTCGAAGACTGAGTTTAAGTTTTCGTTACCTTTGCCTTGATGGATCTCCCCAGTCATTCCATCCTTCCGGGAGTACGATGCCGTCGAGCTGACAATAAGAATATACAACCCTCGCAAACTTCCCCCAAGCTCTACCTAAATAGAGCATTCCTGTCCCGTACAATCTGCATTGGTTGAAAGCAAATCCCGAATTGTCAAAAGGCGAATTCCTCTGTGAGGCAGTAATTGCCCCGTAGCTTGAAGCAACTGCATGAAGAGTGCAAGCCTAATTGCAAAAACTTATTAGAGAGGTCTCTGAATTGATCTTTGATATGAAGAGAAATCATGTGATCTATTTATTATTTACCTGGTACAATGACCTTGCATTGCCAAATATGAAGTCTATCGATCCTTCGATGTAGCATTCCAAGAAAAAATGCCTCCCTGTTTGATCAAAGAGGGTGTCCTGAGAGCCGAGAACCCGGCACCGGTGCAGCAGGGCTTTGTCACCTGCGAGTCGCAGGGCCACCGCTTGCATTCCCGTGCCTCCTGGCTGTGCAGCTGGAGCAGTATTCTGCAGCAAAGAGAAAAAAGTCCAAACCACCGTCAGTTGTATATGCAGAAGAAGAGAAATAATCTTTCAGAATTACGATATTATACATACCTCGAAAGTTATTCCATATGCGCAGAAGTAATCAGCTTCTACAGAAACAGTGGCAGAATCCAAGGTGCCGATGGCCTGGCCGTCTGAATCTCGATCAGATGCTCTGAGATTCCCAGAAATGACAGTTTCGCCACTTCCATTTGCTATGAAGGATACGTACGGCTTTGTAATTGGAATCAGCACCTTCTCTCTGCAAAGCAAGCTGGTTAGTCAAACTGAACATTGAAATTTTATTGAAGAAGTTTGAATTGAATCAAATAGAGGAATAGAAAAACTGCCATTGCCTTTTTTTTCTGAAACTAACCTGTAAATACCTGGAGATATGTATACTTTTATTCTGTTCTTATTCCCTGCAGGAATCAAATCAACTGCACCTTGGACAGTCCTCGAATGCCCAGTGCCGTCTTGCGAGACAACGATGAGTCTTCTTCCTACCTCATCAGTCGAGTTTGTGAAGCGTCCATCGTCGAACGTCAGATCACTCGATGAAATGAATCTCTGTGATTCGTCGCAGAACACATTTCGAACACCTGGAAACACGAAGACCACCAAAAAGACGAAGAAGAATTCCATGGATTCCTTCTTCCTCTATCAGAGGTGATTCACATTGTTGCCTTGAGGAGTTTATATTAGAGATGTGGGAGTTAAAAAGAATATGGGCGTTAAAGAGGTGGAAAATAGATGATGGTATTAATTGGGGGAGCGTGGCCCTTCTGTTTCCCTGAGGAGTTGCTTCTAAGGAGTAGCGGTTAGAGAAGTTAGAAAGAGGAAGAAGACCAGCCATTAAAAGGATGTTCCATGGAGGAAAGAGAGAAAGGTAAGTCATGAAATGAACACCAAACGCATTTTAAAATACAAAATTTTAAAGTGATTTAGCTCTTATATATATATATATATATATATATCTGTGTGTGTATTTTTTTTTTTTTTTGATTTAAATTTCCTTTTGGAGACATCGAACAGTGGGGTGGCTTAACGACTGTTGTTCATGAGAATAATGAAAGGAAAGAAGTAAGACAAGTAATTTAGGTAGTTAATGAGTGGTTAACAACGGTCACCTGAAACTGGGTGTGGTCAAAGTCAAACCCCACTAACCAGTCGTATTCCATGCTGGAAAGTCAATTAAACTGATTTTTTTTGTTATAGTAGAATTAAATTGATTAAGCTATATATATATATATATATACCATTAGTAATTTATTAAAAGATTTTAAGAATTTTTGAAAAATATGATTCATAATTTATATGAGAACTTGTTCTCGGGGTTAATTTTTGGTTAATCACTTCAAAGAAAAAAAATTTCAATGGTTAATCAACGAAGTTTCATTAAAGTTGAATTTAATGTGAGTTGTTTAAATATTATTTAAAATAATTTATTTTAAAATTTAATTATTTTTTGAATAATTAAATAATAATAATTATTATTATTATAGTTTTTTGTTATATAATAAAATCATATGTTTTATAATAATATACAATTTATGAATTGATCATATTAAAAAACTACATTTGTATAATTAATATTCAATAAATTTTATGTGCGAAAAATAACTCAAACATAAGAAGAGCTGATCGGTTTTTTTTGTTTTTATTTTGACGAGCTATAATACTACAAACTTGAGAGTACATAAATTTATTAGAAGCGTTAATCGCATGTAGCATTAATAGAATTCATTACTTTCAAAAAAAAAAATCTGGTTTCAAATTTTCTTTCGAAAATAATAAGTTTAGATTTTGATTTCATTACATGTCTTCATTTTAGTGATTTTAATTTTTTTCATTTTTGTAACAGTGGAAACACAAAATATATATTCTTAAACTCTAGCAAAATTTTTGTTACAATTTTTTATATGCCATCAAGATTATTTTTATTTAAGAATATGATGCCTGCAAAATAGTTTTTTTGATTGAATGAATCCTTTTCTATCAAATAAAAAAAAAATCTATTAGGTAGCCAGAGCACTCCTGTTGTTTGAATTCTTAATCTACAGTATGTTATAATATAAACGGTGAAGAATTTTAAAAAATAAGCAAAATAAATCTATATTTAATTTAATTTTACCATATTACATTATTATTAAAAGAGAAAAGAGAGCATAAATTTTAAATAAGCAAAAGATTTCTGCTTTAAAAACATGAAAAGGGAAATACCAATCACCTTATTCTCTCCTAATGTTTTAATTTTATTTTTCGCCTATTATAATTTAAATTAATGATTCTATATATTTTAATCACATCTTTTTTATATAAATTGTTTTTGTTTCAAAATTTTTTAAAAGATTTGAATTAAAATTTTATTTTTAAATATATGTAAATATAAAAATATTTTTTTTTTTTTTAGAATAAGATGTAAAACAAATTGATAGGTTTAAAAAATTATTACTTCAGTTAATTCATAAATTAGATTAAAGTGGGATCAAGATGTTATGTAATTTGGTTTGTTGATATGTTCAATTAATAGTATAAAATTTTACAAAATTACTATTCTAAATTTGAAAGTAAAGTAAGATTAATTTTTTATTTTATATTTTTTCAATATAATAATATTAAATCAAATAAATGATAATTTTAAAATAATAGAAATATTTAAATAATATTAAGAAAATATTTAATTCAATGTTATCTTAATACTATGTTATATTATTTTTAAAAAAAATTATTTAATTTGATAATTTTAAATAATATTTTAAAAAATTATAAAATTGTTGTGGAATAGGATCAAGATAACATCCAATTAAATGCCTTTAAAATATATTTTGATAAAATTTAAAAAAAATATATTAAATAAGTAATTACTATTTAATCCATTGAAACAACTAAAACTGTTTGCTTTAGTCTTTAATGTGAGATTTTAATGGCAAAAGTTAGAAGCTGAAAATGCATCTTAAATTCAAAACATCCCTCGCATAACTCATATCAAAACGTTTAAATAGAGCCGGCAGGTTTGCAGGATAAAGTTACCGCCAGCCCCATGGTGAAATTTCCACGTGGCAATTGACGAAATTATGGGGATAGAATTAAATATATAATTTCTTACTTCAATACTAAATTATATGATAATTAAAATAAACATAACATACATTGTATAAATAATTTTTATTTATTTTTAATTTAATTTATTTTGAATAAGTATTAAAAAAAAAATTTCTGGCTTAGAATGAGTAGACTTCTATATAGTCCACTAATGCATTACGCTTGTGGTGACTTAAAAACACACTCAATTTTTGAATCAAAACTTAAAATCGATTCAGAATCTTCGTATCGAATCATGAGTTAAAATTTCTGGCTTCCTTATATTTTTTTTAGCACAATGAGTCGGCTCAAATATTAATTTAATTCGGCTAAAAATCGAGCATAATTTCAGTAGACTTGATTTGAATCAATTCGATTTCAATTTGGACCCATTTCAAGTCAAGTTGGGCTTTTTAAAACGTTCTAGAAATAGATCCGATAACCGCACGGTGTGTTACCAAACGTCATTAATTAAGGATTAATTCCCTTTAGATTACGTTAAATTAAGTGAAGGTTACCTTAATTACCTCCTCCATTGGCCCTTATATATTACCAGAGGCAAGAGCCCATCCATCCTTGTTCGATCAGCGACTGAAGGAAGAATGAAGCATCTCCTAGCGCATTACCTTCTCGCCGCTGCCGTCCTCCTCCTCGCCGGCTGCCGTCCATCCACCTCCGACGTCATCCGTTTCAAGAACCTTTTGCGGTCCGTTCCAGCGGAGAGGGCGATCGTCCACTGCAGAGACCGCCGGGGACCCGTCCCGCAGGGTCTCTCTTCAACCACGATCCTCAGCTACGGCGACTCCGTCATCCTCCGCATGCCGCCGGAATATCACAACGTCACCGCAGCCAGCGCCCCCGCCCCCGCCCCCGCCCCCGCCAGCCCCAACCACGACGACACTTCCGGCGAATGCTCTGTTTTGTTCAGGCACTTCGATACTTTCTTGACGTTCAGGGCGTACACCTATAAGAGGGATCACCGGCGGTGCAGGCGGAGCTGCGACGTTGAGGCCCGGCAGGACGGACTTTACTCCCTGAACGTGGCGACGGAGCAATGGGAGCTTGTTGAACGCTTTCCTCCCATGTATTCGTCCCCTCCATAGCTAATATACAGAGATGTATTGTGATAATTAGGGGAAATTTATTGGGTTCGGACGGCACACTGTTTTGACCTCAATCACTGGACCCGACATGCGCAATCCGAGGAGGCCCAACTGCGCATGAGATCCAATGATTGAGTGCTTCTGTCTGAACTCAAAAATTTCTCCTAATTTGAAAGAGATCTATGAAAGCTTAATTAGTGTGATTCAAAAGATCAATAAATTTTTGCAAAATTAGATATTATAATTGCATTCAATGAATCCACTCTCTTTTATCAGTATTCTGTTGGATTATTAACTCTTTTAGATCATTCTATTTCTAACAAATTTCATAATATAAAAATACATCTTTTATTTTTATTTTTTTTATAGTCTTTTTGTAACATATAACATTAAGTACAGAAAAAATAATTCTGTGAAAGAATTACAGAAAAATCGAAAGATAGAGACATATTTCTGTCCCAATATACATCATGTGCAAAAGAAACAAAAGTGAGGTAATGAGCCGCTTGATTCGCCTGTCTATAAACATGAGATATACAATAAGATGAGAACGATATTAACAGAGCAATAATTGCAGAAGTAGAGGCTGAGCTCTGTACATCCTTATGCTGTAGAGCTGTGTTAAGTATGTTAACAACTACCTCAGAATCTCCTTCCAACCAAAGGCCTTGAACTGTACCGATTTATGATTTTGCCAATTGAGTAGCTAAGTAGATAATAAGATAATGAGCAGCAACATCGATAGCATGTAGATAATGAGCAGCCAATCGCTTGTATAAATTGACCGTGAGAGTCACGTAAGATGGCAACAGCGGCTGTAAAAATGCATCCTTTAAGGGTGTGCAAAATACACATACATAAAATGAAATCGACCTAACACTGAATCAAAATGTGGACTCAATTAGCTCTGGTAGGTGCTAAATTCGGTTGAATTCAATGTTGTTTGCAGTGTTGGGTAAACAAGAACGGCAATTTTTTCTGTAATGAAAAAAAAGAATGACAATTTTTAAAAATTAAGTGTAATTAATTTAGAAATTAATTAATGGAGGACCGCAGCTAGGAGCCCTGGCCCAATGATCCTTCAAAGAGGAGGTAAGAGGGGACTCAAAATTAAAAAATTAGGATCAATGATTCCTCCCTATACTTCAAGATCAGAATAATGATTTCAATATTTTTATTTAATATTCGTTTCTAATATAAATTAAATTCAAAATCTTAAATACTTCTAAGAATTTTTAGAGAAATAATATATTAGATTTTTTTCAATATAACATTTTTTTAATCTTATTCCAACTACTTGGGATCAAATATTTTTCATGTTAACGTGTGGTTCCAGCGCTATATCTCAGCCGTACACGTGGCATCTCGAGAGGCACACTAATCCTCCATCTTGATAATTAACCACTAATTAATGGGTTTTACTCTTGCAAATCTCAAACCCCGACCACGATGATCCAGCCTTCCCACAAATATTGTCGACGAGGACTGGGCTACAACAGCCTCGTAACATCGGCCACGATGTTACTCAACTGTCTCCAAACGTCGGACACGATGTTACCCAGTTTTCTCCAAACGTCAGACATGATGTTACCCAGTTTTGTCTAGACGTCAGCCACGACGTTTCCCAGCTTCCTCAAACATCGGCCACGATATTTCGAGCCAACTTCCAAGAACATCGGCCACGATGTTTCGCAGCTGCACCTGTCGCTGTCAACATGCCCCAACCGCACCATTTTCGATGACGCATGCTCCTTCCAGTCACGCAAACCAAAAGTTCGCATGCTCCAGCTACTAAGAATTCCCAGGAGAATCGCGAAGATCAAGAGGCCAAGCTCTCAACCCACTACTTCCAGCTCCTCCAGTGGCCGACAGCAGTGGGACCTCCAGTGCGGGCTCAGCAATTAAATACACTATCTTCTTCCAGAAGATTCTGGCTGAGCTCCACTACCTCCTGCCTATAAATACCCTTGGACAGGCTTCAAGGGAGAGGTTGGAATCCGCCAGATCTTTTCTTCCCTACTATTACTACCCTTGTACTGAGTCCAAGCAGCTCTCTTTCTTGAGATATATAGTGAAAGACTCAAGCTGATCCGGTAGATATAGGGGATTTTCATGAACCACCTTAAATCTCTGTGTGCTTTTCTGGATGCTTTTCTCTCTCTCGTTTAAGCCATAATTATCAAGTTTAGTTCTCTGCGTACTGCTGTCTCTCGGTACCCCATCCTTCTCACGTCAACAGTTCATTTCAAATCTGAATACAAATTTCATGTTAATGTTGACATATTTTAAAGTAAAGCTTGCGCATACTGCAATGATATGAGCTAGGTGGAAAAAATGAGAAATTGTTCTTCATCGCTTAACGGGACTAATGACCACAAATGCTTTAACTTAAAATATTGTGAACTATTCAGAAGCTCAGATAGTACAACTGAATCATTACACTGGACTTCTTCTATCCAATATCACATTTAGAACCCTTATTTCGCTTGGCTTGGTTGGTGGATGTAGGAGGATCCTCTGAATCACCTTATATCGCATGTCTTCCTTTTTCCTATATTTTTTATTCCTCCCTCCCTATTCTTCCATTTGCTAGACGACTTAGTTTTTCTTTGTAATCTTTTGAAGAGCTATGCTGTGGTTCCTACTTAGTTCCTTCGCAGAAGGATTTCTTTATATCAACATAAACTAACGAAATCTTCGCAAGTGTTATTCCTTCATAGATGTATCCCTATAGATACATGCATGCGCAACAGTGATTATCACATTATATCAAAGTATTTATATTACCAACAAAATGAATGCACTACTGAAATATCAAAGATTCGATTTAGTGAAATTTTTTCACAATTTATTTCTCTATGATATAAATTGTTATGGTAATTTCAATCTATTCTCTTAATTTTACTTCAGTATTATTTTTGCTTCTTTATGTGTCATGACGGTGACGTTATCAAACAATTCTAACAGTAAATTGTGGCCTTCATTGTACATGTACATACCATCTAAGTTATTCTCTAAAAATCCTATATTCCACAATTGTTAATCATACATGCTTCATAAGGGCTGCAGATTGGATGTACTTTAAACTAAACAATTTAAAATTAAGTTTAAGGAGTTTAGAATAGATTCCAAATGGAACTGAAGAGCTTCTCTCTCCTTCCCTATCCTCTCTACCTCTCTAGTTTACTTAACAGGCCTCAGAGATTCATCAGGCTTTTCATTTCATGGGAAAAAATGTTCACCAATCTATTAGGTCTCATCAATCCCAAATATAGAGTTGTTGTCTGTATTGGCTATCCTATACCAACCTCATGATTTTACTCCAAAATAACACCAAGCATCTTATGGTCATCTCTTACATATATAGAACAGAAACATTTCCTCGTTTTCCTACGTATGACAATTCATCCTTACACCCTCATGGGATACTCCTTATTCAAGTGACTCCATCCTCACAAAATATCACCCTTGAGGCTTGAGATCACTCCCCATGTCTTTGGTCCCAAGCATAAGCCTACCAATTTCTAAATGCAATGTAAGGAAAATTGATCACATAAGAGTAGCAACACGAAAATCTACTGCTCAAGGAAAATAAGAACCTCAAACTTAGAAATTGGAACAAGTAAGTTGCTAAACAACCAAACAATGCGGGCAGCGTAACAATTAATACAGAACATCCCAGTACGAATGCGAGTTCATTTCAGCTATTACTTTGTCTAACAGTTAACATATGAAGGAAATTTAACATGAAAAACTTTCATTCCAGCATTAATGAAAAAATAAAAACAGTCGGGATTTGAAGAAGATGATACACATAAGGCTTCAACTAACATACTGCCAGCATTCTCAATTAACACAGCATTTCATTTCAGCTGTGATAACATGAATTGAGTATAGCAGCAGAAAATGGAAACAAACCTGGCTTCAAACCCGTAGGAATCAGCGCGCCCCTCCTCGACGTTGCACACTTAGCTGGGTTCCCTCCAAACCTGAGAAATCTTTTTAATTTCAGCAAATTTGGATTCATGTCTTCACTACCGTCCCCGACTCTATCTCTTTCTTCTCCTTTTAAGTGTTTAGAAAACCCAACCCTACCTCTCCTACAGGTGATGCTCGCTGGAACACGGCGAGACCTGCTCTACGCAGGTTGGCTCAGGAATGCAGATGGCTTCAGGCATCGACGATCAGTGCCCGTCGGCATCCTTCAGCCGGTGAGACAGAGAGCGAGACTCAGGGGTGCCGCGATTCTGCAATCCTGTGAGGCACCGGTGCAGGGGCCTGGTCCATTCTAATAGGCCGGAGCATTATCATCTGGAAAGACGGAGTTTTTGTTTCAAGTTTATTGAGATTAGCCACAATTAATGATCAAATTAAATTGATTTTGCTTGATCTCTATATTTTAAAAATATAAATAATATTATAAAAAAAATACATAGATATACGTATAATATTTAATTATTTTAATTATTTTATTATTTATTTATATGTTGACGTGGGAAGTAGGGAGTCCCAAGAGAAAGAGTTCCGAAAGACAGCGGTACGCAGAGAGCTAAGTTTTATAATTATGACTTAAATGAGAGAGAAAAGCATTCAGAACAGCACACAGAGATTTAAGGTTGTTCAGAGAGGAAATTCCCTAAGTCCACTGAAGTAAAGATAGTGTATTCTATTGCTGAGTCCATACTGGTGGTCCCACCGCTTTTGGCCACCGAAAGAGCTAGAAGCAATGGGTGGAGAGCTTGTCCCCTTAATCTTTGCGATTCTCCTGATAATCCGTAGTAGCTAGAGCATGCGAACTCTTGGTTTGTGTGACTGATAGGAGCATGCAGCATTGAAAATAGTGCGGTTGGAGCACGCTGATAGCGATAGGCGCGGGTTGCAAAACATCGTGGCCGATATTCTTGGAAGATGGTTCGAACCCTCGTGGCTGATATTTGAGGAAGTTGGGAAACATCGTGGCCGACATTTGGAGAGAGTTGGGATATTGTCGTTCCCGATGTTACGAGGCTGTTGTAGTTCAATCCTCATGAACGAGGTTTGGGAAAGCCAAATCGTCAGGTTCGAGGTTTGAGACCTGCAAAAGTAAAGTCCATTAGTGATTGATTGTTAAGATGGAGGATTAGCATGCCTCTCAAAGTGCCACATGTATGACTGAGATGCAGCACTGGAACCGCACATTAACATTATATAAAAGTATGTATCAGTTTTTTTTTTTGAAGCAAGTATGTATTAGTTTTAGCTATTGGTGTGATTAATTCTATTTCAAACTTAATTGAGGTAAATTAAAAGAATATTCAGGAGCTAGAATTGGATTGGGCTAAATCTAGCTTAAAATTGAAACCAACTAGCTCAAAGTTGAATTGAATTGATCAATTGAGTTTGAACCATACTTAGCTAGGCTCAAACTTGGATTGTTCCTATCACTACTTGAAACTCATTGAAAGCTCTGCTCAGATTTTTTACTCTGTCTAAATTTGCTTTAATTTTAAAATTTAAAAAATAAATTATTCGTAATAAAATTGAACCGAATTAGTATCTATATAATTATATATGTATTTAAATATTTTTTATTTATATTTAAAATACTTTATATATAAATATATTATATATGATATATATATATATATATATATTAAAAATTTAACATATATATATAAGTATATGCGTAATTAATATAAATTTAATAAAAAATATTTAATATATACTGTAAATAAAATAATTATTGAAATCAGAAATTTATATTAAAATTTAAGCTTAATTCAAGTTGAAAATCAACAGGTAAAATTTAAATGAAACTCAATTTAAATTTAAAACTTTTAAGTTTGTAAGATCAAGCAATTATGCGCGAACCCCTTTGCGTGTGAGCCCTGATTGTTCAGCCTCACCCCGACTTACTACAGAGTTTACGTTTAATTTTAATAAAAAAATAAATGTTAAAAATAATCTGAGCAAACAAATAAAGTGAGGGTACTACCAGTAAAAATAAAGAATTATGTTTGTAAATATTAAATCTAAAGTATTATCTGTAAATATTTGACTCAGAGTTTGCCGTCTATAAAAAAAATTTTTTAGAGGGATAAATATAATTTTTTTTAAAATTATTAATATTTAAAAAATAAATTTAGTGGTGCATAAAATGAAGTAAACTCCCAACCTGTTTTTATTTAATTGTACTGAGATCAATTATATTGTTATTTTTATTTTGGTAATTCACAATTGCCCTGAATCTCTATGGTTCTAAAATTTTTTATTTTTATGATAATCATATTTGACCATAAGTTTATAATCTGTCATTCAATGTACCTATGATTTTCTGGCATTTAATTATAACTGTATTTGGATGACCATAATTAAAGAGATTGCATTATTTAGATTGACGTAATGAAAGAGTGAATTAGGGTGATCGTATTCTAGATAGCAAATTTTGTGAATTAAAATACAATTAATGTAAAATATAAAAATATATATCAATATATATAAATATATATAAATATATTGATATATTTAAAGCTCGATTATTTAAGAGCTGAAATCTTTTAAAATATTCAAAGGTGTTAGATAAATTTGATAAACGAATATGAATAATTCTATGAATAATTCGTTTTTAACAAATTATTCAATCCTGAGTATGAAAGAAAATAAAAACAAAAAAAAAACCCGAGCATGAAAAAGCTTGCTGAAATCTCGGTTAATAGACTCCACGGTACAAGTTTGTATTAACGAGCTTCCATTAAAAAAAAAAAAAAAAGGAAAGTTTGCATTAACGAGTTCCTGCGATTGAGTTAATCCACACCGTCCATCGAGGTTAGTGCGCTTCGTTGATTTTCCGCAAAAATGGACGGACGGATTTAATTGGATTACCACGAAGGATGAAGGATCACTCCTCCAGCTCCTTTTCGTTTGTCAGGCGAATCTGTCCGTCTCCTCTCTCAAAAGAAACACAAAAAACGCAAAGTTAATCCTGTTCGTCCACGTCAGCAATCCGTGTATAGAAATCCGACGGCTACAGAGGCCTGCTGCAGCGAGATATGACACCGCCAACACTATTCCCACCGGTCCGCAGCCTTTTCGGTCCATTCCTGAAGCGCGGTTCGAACCGGAGTCGTCGCCGAACCAATCGGCCCAATTGATCCCCATATAGACTAGAGAGGAGAGAGGAGAGAGGAGAGAGGAAGTGCATCGTTTCCTTCCTCGCGGCCACAGGGGTGATCTCTCTGAGGAGCTTGGTTGATTAGGGAAAGAGAGAAGAGCGTACGAAGGTGGAAGGATTTGGGAGAAATAGTAATCGGATTTATTCCGGTAAGCTTCCCCTTCCATGTTTCAATTTCTGCTTAGGATTAGGGTTTCTATTACGTCATTTTTTTTGGTGTGTCATGCAATTTGTTGTTTCCCGATTGCAGGGAGGAGATAGGACATTGAAAAGTTGCTGCAGCGACAACGAAGGTGTTGAAGTGCATGGATGAGGCCTGGGAGAGGGCCGTGGAGGCCGCTCTTGAAGGGCAGACGACGCCGTCATCGGAACTTCGATCCCTGAACCTGGACGGTGCAGTGAAGTCTCTCCACGGTTGCCTTCCACCAGCCGTGCTTCTGGAGAGATTCCCAGGTCTGGAGCACCTCTCGATCGCCAACGTTGGTGCCCCATCACTGGAGAAGTTTCCTCGACTCCGCAACCTTCAGAGGCTCATTCTTTCGGACAATCGGATCGCCGGCGGTCTGGAGAGCTTGGTAGAGGCAGGGTTGCAGTCACTCCGTGATCTCGATCTCTCCAACAATCGGATCCAGTATATCGAGGACTTGGCTCCGCTAGCTAAACTCCATCTCGTCTCCCTCGACCTCTATGAGTGCCCTGTTACCAGGATTAGTGATTATCGATTCAAGGTGTTCTCAATGATCCGGACTTTGAAGTACCTTGACAAGCTCGACGACCATGGAAACGAGAGGCCGGAGACTGATGATGATGAGGACGATGAGGAGGAGGAGGAGGATTATGAAGAAGATGAGGAAGATCCGGGGAGTGGTGAGGTTGATGGCGACGATCGAACTGGGAAGTTGGCGAGTGTTGGTGCGGTTGCCGCTGGAGATGAAGGGATTGTTGATGTGGATGAAGACGAGGGAAGTGATGCTGATGAGGAGGAGATGGAGACCAATGGGAGGGTAGAGGCTAACGTGTCTGCCAGGGGATCTGGTGGCCACATATCCAACGGATTTCGAGTGGCTGCTTCTGGTGCTGCTTACTTCGAAGTAGATGAAGAGGATTTGGAAGATGAAGAAGAAGACGATGATGACCTTGGGGAGGAGATTGATGAGGAAGGGGAAGATGATGATGATGATGATGTGGTTGAGGTGCATGATGTTTTGGGTAGTGATGATGAGGAAGATGGGGTTGATGATGCGGATGATGATGAAGATGATGTGGATGATGAAGAAGAAGATGAAGACAGTGATGAAGAAGATGAAGGTGATGATGGTGAGGATGAGGTGGGGGTTGAGGAGGATGAGGAAGATGAGATGGGTGTTGAGGATGAGGAGGGTGCAGAGTTGGGAAATCCAGGTAGGTTGACTAGGACAGAGGGAGAGATTGATGGGCATGACCATGGAGAGGAGGATGAAAATGGGGAAGTTGGTGAGGAGGAAAATGGAGAGATTGGGGAGGAAGATGAACAAGGAGTGGGGCATGTTAGAGAAGGTCTGGAGGATGATGGTGAGGGTGAAGATGAGGTAAAACTTTGACTTCCACTTCTTTCACCATTATATTTTCCCCTGCATTATAGTTTGGCAAAGTACACTATGTTGAAAGTCTGAAGTTTTTCTTCAAGAATGTTTGAAGTAATTAAGTGATTTCCCTAGAACTGTAGAACTATCTGTCATTTAATTACCTTTTCTATTTTCTTGGGATAATTACATGCATGCCATAGTATGCTTGTTATTTTACATATTACTTTTTCATATATGATAAATTACATTCCACATATCACAAAGTATATAAAAATGGCCTTCATACTACAGTCATGGTGTGTCTAATGTAATATTTTTAATAGTTTATGGTATGCATCGCATAAAAATATTGTCTAATTTATTAATTATGGATGGATGATGTGTAAAATGATAAGTTTACTTAGGCATATAGATAATTAACTCTATTTTTTTAGTACTGCTTGTGAATTTGTGTGATTCTGTTTTGAGTGTTGATATGACTAGGTTTTACTGAATACAAAATTAGCTTGCTTTCATTTGACATACTGCATTTTTCCTTGAGGTTCTGTTGATTGATGAATTACTTGCTTTCAGTATTGACTAGTTAGAGGGTTCCTTAAAATTATTGTATGCTACTTTTAGTGTAACTAACACTAAAATAGCTTATATGAAATATTATCCGTATTAGTTGTTTGTCACTTCAGTTTTTCAATATTCTCTCTTAATGCTACTTTCATTTGCTAATGGTTGGCCCATACGTTTCCTGTGTCCTGGCTGTACTTTTAAACCCTGTAATTTAGTAACATTGAAAGCTTCTTTGTTTGCTGGATTACAAGTGTGAAGGTTTTATTAGATACTGCCATTGTAGCATGGTAAAAGTCGTTTCAGATAGGTGACTAGTATATAGAAATATGGTATAACTTTCAAATAAGGCTGCATTAGTATGGATTTGTTGTTTAATCTAGTGCTGTGAATCAATATATTTGATTCGTTGATGGTTGTTTTCAGGGAAACCATTTGGCATTCCAACACTAAGTATTTCCGTCATATATACAATCATTAATTTCAGAATTTTTTTCAAGCTTTAACCAATTCAGTTACTAAATAGATTAGAACTTCTGATTAGTACTTTTGAGGCATTTTTTTAATGTGTGATCAAACATTTAAACTACTAGTAACTGCTTTAGTTGAATGCCTACAATGAATGTTTGATTGTGCTCTATATTTGATAACTGTTTCTGCCATATGATCAGTCTTCATGCCATATAGTCATTTTCACTGTTACTATGTAATTTAATTTCATTGCTACTATCTAGTTTATGCACTATTTCTGATAACCCTTTATACTGTTCACGCATAGTTATGTGTTCCATGTAATTTATGCTCAATCGCATGCTTATAATCATTTTGGTTGTTACTATGTAATAATATATTTTTGTTTGAGTGCCTGCATTGACATAATAGATTATGCTACTATTTCTCATCGCCTTTTATGCTGTTCAAGCGTTTTTATGTAAATGCTCTTACGTAATTTGTGCTCTTTCATATTGTATGCAAGTTATTTTGGTCCTCTTTGGAGGTCTAATTTTATCACTGGCATGTATGCATTGATAGCGTTGTACAGAAAAATATAGGAACACATTTTTGCTATTTTTATGTTGGAGAAACTGCAATAAATTCTTTTTTAAGAATACAGCTTTTATTTTTAATGCTTTGTGAGATTCATCTTGTTCTTATGCTGTTTTCAGGATGACCTTGTTGGTGAATATCTAGTTCAGCCAATCGTTCGACCGAACGGCTCATCGATACAAAGTCATTTCAATGTCGATAATGAAGATGAGGTTGACCAAGAGGAAGAGACTCAGCAGAAGAACAGTCCTGTGCAGCATGCAACTCCCTCATCAAATGCCCACAAGAGGAGGAGAGACGAAGAAGGCGACCTTGATGATGAAACCAACGTGGAGCATTCGAGGCTTCCAAAGCGCCATTGATGATTCTGTGGTGCTGCCATGTAGATGATTTTTAGTATGAGAGCAAAAGGGTGGGTCTCTCTCTCTCTCTCTCTCTCTGTCTGTTCTCCTTCATCTTTTGGTATAAATTGATGTAATTTGTAGAGAACATAGTAGGCTGAAACAAACGGAGGGAAATTTGTCTTTAGCCGTTTCCTTCCCTCCATGTTCAAAAGTTCGTTAATGACTTTGCCCGCGCATGTTCCGTTTTTTGCCCGTTACTTCTTTTAAATGGCAGTTATGCTTATGAAATTCTGTAGCTCACCCTTCCCTCCAACCTCTTGGTTTTGCCATCTTAAATATATAAATAATATATATATTTTTTCTATTTCGTTGAGTGCTGCAGCCCGCTAAGCCGGCGACGCTCTTTGGTTAAATTTGCGAGTCCAACTTCAGCGTGATTGTGAGATTAGAATGGGAATGGTTTTATTTCAACTTTCTATATATATATATATATATATATTTTTTTTTTTCTTAAATAAATTTTTTGTACTCACTCGGATCTAACTTTCTCCTTTGCGCGTTATGTGAGGAGATAGAATCCACGTTTCCGTGTCCTAGCTGTACTCTCCTCTTTCCGCCTTTTATCGGTTCTCACGTTTGTTTGCGCGTAGCCTGCAGCTGTTGTATAAATGGGCCGTGAAGTCCAATGGTAAAAGCCCATAAGTAGTTTTTGTACATGGGCCTCTCTCTCAACTTGGGCCATGGAAGATCGTCTTCATGGGCTTTGTTTTGACTTTGCATGTAAATGGATGGCAGGCATTTGTTCATCATAATGGGCTGTTGTTCTTTTATGTTCTTATCAGTTATCACGAGTTTATGAGCCAGAACGGGGATAAGGTGTTCTTAAGGACGAGAGAGCTCAACCATGGCGTCCCTACCAGCAAGGTCGATAGCGCCGGCTTCCATGTTCCCAGTCTTGAGCAAAGCTCCCCTGAGGAGGCCTTTTCCGTCAGCAGTCACCTGCAAGGCGAAGGACGCTGGCAGTGATGGAGGACTCGGTGCCGTCGAGATTGCGGTGTCAGCGGGAGGCCTGCTGGCAAACCCAGTGATCGGGGTGTCGCTCTACGTGCTGAGGACGACGGGCTGTGGTCTTCCGCCGGGCGCAGGTGGCGCGTTGGGCGGGCTGGAGGGGCTGAGCTACTTGGTGGTGGCGGGGATTGTCGGCTGGTCGCTGTACACGAAGGTGAAGACCGGGTCCGGCCTGCCCGGCGGGCCGTTCGGGCTGCTGGGGGCTGTGGAGGGGCTCTCCTATCTCTCTGTGCTCGCTATCATCGTCGTCTTCGGCTTGCAGTTTTTTGAGCGTGGGCCTCTCCCCGGGCCTCTCCCCGGCGATCAGTGCTTCGGCTGAGATTGTACCTCTGTTCTCGTTTCTTCTTGCTCTTTCTAAAATGGGAATTTAAAATTATCTTAAATGATCACATCTCAAAAAATATCATTTCAGTAGAACTATATTTTTAGCTTGTGACAGAAAATATACAATGTTGAATATTTTGATCTTTTTGTTCCGAGCTGACTATTTGGATAATTGCAATGTTGGGTGTTCAGTTTTTTTATATTTGAGGCATGAGCATCTTTATTTACCTTTAAAAAATATTTAAGAGGCGCTTGGTTCAGTGTTATTTTAATATTAATGTTATTTAAATGTCATGTTATTTAAATATTATTGTTAATATTTATTTATTTAATATTATGATATTAAAAAATATTAATGATATTTAAATTATTTTTGTTTAGTTGGAAATTATTAACATTATAATGATAAATTGACGGTGTTATCTTGAGATGTCGTCCGATTTGGGGTGACATCTAGATGTCAGCTTGTAATGATATTTTTGTAATTAATTATAATATTATTTAAAAATATTATTAAATCAAATAATTATTTTCTAAAAATAATATAATATAATATTGAGATAACACTAAATTAAATGTCCCTTAAATTATATTTTTTAATTTATAATTTTATGAAAGATTATTTATAGATGTCATTAAATTAAATAATTATTTTAGGTAAATTTCACCCAGGTCCCTGAGTTTAAGGGTTATTATCACACAGGTTTATGTTTTTAAATTTTATCATCAGGGTCTCTAGGTTTTCAAAAAATATCATCTGGATCTTTTTTTAATTTTTTTATTATTAAAAAATATACAAAATTACCATTATACTCTTACCCTCCCTCTCTCCATCAAATCTGGCAGCCGCTAAGTATATTTAAAAACGTGGACCTGTGTGATATAACCCTTAAACTCAGGGACCTGAGTGAAATTGCCCAATTATTTTTTATAATATCAAGATAATATTAAATTAAATATCTCTTTAAATTAATAATTTATGATCATTGAAATGGAATATTTATAAAAAAAAATTTGATTCAGTGGTTTTTCGTCAATTCAACGATGTAAATCTCCTTTGAAGTTTTTTATGATGGAGATTTTGAGTAATTTGCACTAGAAGTGGTATATTTATAATTTCATTATTGTTTTCGTTTTATTTACAAATTGTGATAATAATATGATTATTTTTTATTTTATTTAAAAATTATGATATTAGTATAATTTGAATGTAAAAAGGTAGACTAAAAGAATATTACATATATATATATATATATATATATCATCCAAATAAAACTATACGATTATTAAAATAATGTATCAAGCATATTAGTGTTAATATCATTATAATAACAAATAGTCATTTAATAACAGTTATACTGCGGTGGATTTTTTTGTTGCAGTATGTATTTATGTATAAGCTACATTATATTATATAAGATGCATATAAAAAAGAATAAATCATATAAATATATAATTTGTAAGAAAATATGATTGTAATATATAATCTAATAAAGTGACCAATAAACCGATAAAAAAAATAATCAATAATAAGTTATGAGTCTAATCAACTGAATCATTTAGATGATTATAAATTTAAACTTAATTTACTTATATAATTTAGTAATTAGATCCCTTACTCATAATTGATTAGATTAGACTCCTTACTTATAATTAATTAAATTATTGAGTTGAGTAAGATAGAGAAGGGAGGAGAGCCTAGCAGTAACAAGTGATTGGTGGGCCTACTACCTCCTATTTGGTTTTAGTAATTCCCAAAACTAAAATAACTCTTTCATTATATAAAATAAAAAAATAATATTAAATTAATTTATATCACTTTTTATATAATTTATAATATAAAAAAATTATTAATATAATTAATTTTATTTTCTGGCGTACACATATCTCAAAGCTTACAATTTTAAGCCACGACTAAATTAATCTCAACTAAACATACCCCTTGTTTGGCATTAAATCTATTTTAGACGTGCATAAAACTTTTAGATATGTATTGATAAAAAATAAAATTAAATGTTTATATTAAAAATTATGTAAAATATGAAATAAAATTAATAATTTTATTAAAAATAATTGAA
>JAEMOT010003137.1:106243-118657 GCA_019297695.1 Apostasia ramifera | reverse complement strand
GATTCATGTAGTCGACCCCACCTAGTGGGATTAAGGCTTGGTTGTTGTTGTTGTTGTTGTTGGGGTTCTTAGGTTTTCAAAAATTATCATCTGGGTCANTAATAAAAAAATAAAAAAGGGACCCAGATGATAATTTTTGAAAATCTAGGGACCCCGATGATATAATTTTAAAAATATGGACCTGTGTGATAATAACTCTTAAACTTAAGGACCTGGGTGAAATTTTCCCTTAATTTTATAATTTAAAAGATTAATGTTAAAATTTTGGTTGGTTAAATTTAACTTTATAAATATATGTTATTTTTTTAGTAAAAATTATTATTTATAAATAAATTTATTGATTGATTAAAGTAAAAAAAATATAGAATGAAAATTTTGATTAACCAAGAGTAATCAATATTTATCATGTATGTCACGTGTAGATTTTATTTTTGAGTATATAATTTATATATTTATGTCATTTTGTTTTTGAACTACTTACGTTTTAAGTCACATAAGTAGTATAATTACGTTTTTTTGGTATATTATATTATATTAAATAATTTTTATTAGGAGAGAAGGTAAATTAAGATTATAAAGAATGTGAAATTAATAGTTATTAATTTAGTATATATGTAAGATATATATGATATTAATAAAATAGAATTAAATTTTAATATTAAAATTTATGTATGATATGATATATTATAATTTTTTTTAGTTAGTTTAGTTAAAAAGGAAAAAGAAAGAGTTTGAAAAAATTTTGTAGTTATTTTTAAAATAGATAAAAATAAAATGAATTAGTTATATTAAAATTTATATTAGATGTAAAATAAAGTAATTAATTTAATAAAAATATATAAAATATTGTATAATATTAAAATTTGTATGTAACGAGATATAAAATATTTTTAAATTAAATAAAATTTTAATCATATAAAATTTTCATATAAAATTTTTTATTGACTTTTTTAGCCACTTATCAAACAGGCAGCCTGATTAATTGAAGGCCATTTTGGACTATAATTTTTTTCTAAAATAATAATAAATATTTTTTTATATAGAAATTTTAATATACAAAAATTTAATTTATATCATTTTATATATAATTTTTAATACATTTATTAATTTTATTTTATATTTAATTTATTATTTTTGAAGGTAAAATTTAATTTTAAATATATCTAATTAAAATTTTTTCAATGGCAATTTAATTTTCAAAAAAATAAAAATAAAAAATTTACTCTAATACTTTTTTTTCCTGCAACGTGCCCAAAACTGTATTAGACTAGATTTTACTTTGGTTTCCTACCATCAAATATGATGGGAAAATAGGAAAAATAATGTAAAAAGTGTCGGCAAAAATTTTAAATTTAAGTTTCAATAATAATAATAATAATAAATAATTTGATTTTCAAAAATTACATTTTCCGATATTATCCGGAGCTGAGCGTTATCAAAAATATTTCGCCACCGGCGAGCGTTGAGACTCGAGACGACGACGTCTCGGTTGCAAGGGGAATGATGGAGGCGCACCGGCGGAGTTCCGTTCCGTCCTTCTCTTGCTGTATTCTATTCCACTTTTTCAATGTCGACCAGAAGATAGGGTAGTTGGCGGAGAAAACAGGCGGTGATTAAATGAGAGGCTGGGCTGGACTGTGTCCCTTATGAGCTCATTCAAAGCTTCCAACTGCTTCGTCCCTCTCGTCCACTCGCTCTCTTCTGTCAGAGCTGCTCTAGGGTTCTTCCTCGTCGCATCGCGCTCCTGCTCAGTATCAAATACAGGTTCTCTTCTCCTTCTCCCCTTTCTCCACCTTTTGCTGCTCTGATTGAGGTTGCACTTTCATTTCCGCAATGGAACTCCGATCTCTTATCGTACTTCTTTTGTACGGAGTACTTGATTTGCGGAAACTTCGATCTGTTAATTCCGCAATGGAACTCGGATCTCTTATCGTACTTCTTTTGTACGGAGTACTTGATTTGCGGAAACTTCGATCTGTTAATTTGTGTGATTCTTTTGTGATTCATGGACTGTCGCTGTGCTGCGTCTTGTGATTCTTTTGTGTTTATATCAATTTGGACTTTCTTCTGCTCTGTTTTGGCAGGATTGTCACCTCATACGTTCATGGAGGTTGTCAAATCAACGATACAGAGAGCGTCTGCAGCTCATGATAGTGTGGCCCTGAGGGCTGAAAGTTACAGCTACAGCTATTTGCAACTTTTCTTATCTGCATGGAACATCTCTGAATATTTGTGCGATAGAATTGTAAGAAGAATACCTATTCCTAGTATTTTTTAAGATACTATTAACTATGTAACTTTGGGACTTTTTAATTGATATTGAGGACCGTTACTGGAATCCACTAATAAACGTATGTAGATTCTTAACTAGAAAAATATGGCCAAGTTTATATGATAGACAGCTTTTTGAATTTGAAACTTCTTTTCAGTTATTTTTGTTAGGATTTAATTTGGTTGTATTTTGAATGTGATGTACTGCATAATGTAGTAACTTACAAATGGTAAACTTCCATATGTAGGATAATGTGGCAAGTGAAAATGGAAAATCTGCTGAAACCAACAAAAAACCAAAGCATCTTCATGGAGCTCGTGTAGGGGTTGTTGCTAAACCTTCTGCCGAATTTGTGGCTGGCATGTTAGGCACCTGGCTTAGTGGTGGAGTTGCAGTTCCACTGGCACTTAGTTACCCTGAAACTGAGCTCTTACATGTTATGAATGATTCAGTATGGGAATCCATCTCTTTGTTGTAGATTGAAATACACATTTCATGATAATCATTTTCTTGTTTTGTTGATGTAGTGGCAATGATGACTATTGATATATTCTCTTATGACAATTTCATAATTTATGCCATTCGTGAGACTTTAGTATGCAGATCTCATAGGTTCATGGAATTGCATAACCACAATGATTTTGTGGAAAGCATCATGGCTTTCTTAGAATAAGCAAACCAAGAACCTGGATTTCTTAATTACAAAATCACTTCATGTATTTTCTTGTCATAACTAATTTCTGTTGTGTTTATTTTTTTATCCAAACATTTTTCTTTATTTTGTTCTCTTGAGTATCTCTTATTTTGGCCATCTAATTTGCCACAAATTTTGCATTTTTAAGGATTGGAATAATTGATTCAAAATACGTATTTTTTGTTTGCGGAATAAATTTAAATGATATCGATTGGTTAGGGCCAGAAATTGCCAGTCTCCTTTATGGTGTTTAGATTTCACAGCTATTGAAATAATTTTTGTTAACCAGCTTGTTATAGCTCCAGCTTTTTAAAATTTTATGTTATTATTATGGAAACTGTTAAATCTCTAGTTACTAACTTATTCTTTGAATAGATGACATGAGCCGTTGCCCTCAGGAATAGGGGTGAGATCTCTAGTCAAGTTCGAGCGAGCCAAGCCATACTCAAAATTAAATTTTATGCTCGAACTTGACTTGAATCAATTGACTTTGATCCAAACTCTTTTTTTGGTTTTTAACCATACTCACTTATTTTACAAAAAAAAGAAGAAAACAATTAATATTAAGCTTAGTCCAAATTGAGACAAATTTTTGAATCATTCTACAATGAGGCTTATGCATTACAAAGCCTAGAATAAATGTGATCAGGCAAGAAGGAAGGACATTTTGTGACGTTAACTGTTTGGATAATTGTTTTTTTCCAGATAATGTGGGGCTAAAATGTGGGATAGAGAGGAATGAGACAAAAGGGTTATGTACATACATAATAAAAAAAAGGTTTGTTTCTCAAGTAGCATGGGGGAGGACTCGAACTGTAGCTGGAGAATGCTACTGGTTTCGAAGCAAAGCTTTTATATAAGCAGCCAAACAAATGGGGCATGCTTAGGATTTTTTATGCTTACAATTTTATATGCATAATGTAATTAATTATTCTTTGTATATTTTTGGAATTGAATCAAGTTCCGAGCAGGCATCCCAAATATCAGTTTAATTTAAAATAATGTTCGTGCCAGACCTTGTGGGTCATGAGTTAATTCAAAAAAATTTTATTCTATTTTGGTCCAGCGGAAATTCTTGAATTTTTGAGTTTTGAGCATGTTGATCAGCCTACTCAGCGCTTATCTTGATGCATACTTTTCTTTGTTCAGTGATGGAAATAACGTTCAAAGACATATTTTTCTATATGTGTTGTCATGAATCTTTTATTATTTTCAGTAGCATGGAGGGAAAGCAATATTTGAACATCATAAATTGCAAGGTCATCAAAATACATGCAAATTACTGAAACGTAACATGTAAATTGAGTTAAATATTTCGGCACCAAGTAGTTGAAATAATGGTTAACCAATGAGGATGTGAATTAGAGATCTTGAAATGGTTCTCAACAGTTCATGTTCCTATTGATATGGCATCATGATAAAATGGTACTCTTTTCTTTATTTTCATGTTCATTGTTGAAGTTCTTTTTTTTGATGTTAGGGACAAATTAAAATTGTTGTGAAGAGAATCTACTTTTAATTGGTGATATCACTTTCTCATCCACATATTAAGCTGTGATTCTCTTGGCAGCTTCCTTGTCTTGAATTTAGGAGTAGGACGTACTTATTTATCTATTTATTTTTTGCAGGATATATCTGTGGTTTTAAGCACTGAAGAAAATCGAGAGCTAATGGAGAAAGTGGCTACCAAGTGCTCTTCTGATTTTCATTTACTTCCTTCTGTTACTAGTGTACGTCAAAAGACTGACTTGCTGGTACCTGCTGAGAAGGAAGAATTTCATTCGATTTCCAAGTTGGCAGCTGAAATGATTGACTCTAGAATGGCTGAAGGTTATTGGATCATGACTTATTGTTCTGATTTCCCTCATCTGTAATTTATTTGTTGAACTTTTATTATGAGTCGTTAGAACCAATTATCGAAAAGATAAAAAAGTTCTGAACTATAGTGCTGATGTTGTGAAAGATATGATCTATTTGTATGATCTATCACATTTCATTTTTATTGCATTTTTCAAAAGGGACTTCAACACCCTCTAGGTCTTGTTTTGTTATTTTTAATAGATACTTTTAATCATGACAACTCTACGTGGGGCCACATCATTGATCTGATATCTGTCTGCAGTATCTTTTGTTAACTTCATACTTAAAGTACATCCCTTGTTTCAGATAGCATATGTACTTGATGTTATCAAGCTTGGGTTTTAGTGCTTGTGTAGCATTATTACTTTCTATCTGGATTGAACTTTAGTTTTACAAGAGCTGACCTGTCTGCAGTCTAAGAAATAAAACCAAAAAATCATGCTTTCCATGTAGAACTTCAAATTTATCTTGCCAGACTGTTTTGAACTAATATCAGGATGTTTCTGAGCCCTGCAGGTGATGACCCTGCTTTAGTTCTTTATACAAGTGGGACAACTGGGAAACCCAAAGGTGTTGTTCATACACATAAGGGTATAATTTCACAGGTATTCATTAAATTTAGTCCCATGAGCAAGAAGTTACCATTCTTATTCGTGTATTTTTAACCTTTGAAAAATTATAAGTTTTGTTAGTTTTCCAAACGTTTTGAGTGAAAATTTTGCATATATTTTTAGTTTGAATTTGTTTTCTTTCTTCCTATTGTTGTTGGCACAAATTGTTCTTTTTAGTTTAAAATGGTATGATTAGCTGAATTTTTTTTTTTTTTTTTGAATATAGGATAACAACAGTCCTTTATCATAGTTTAGACATGTCAATTTATTTGTAGTTTAGCAGTTATATTGGATGTTGTGAACTATTATATGCGAATATACTATCATTGGTTCTAACCAATTAACATTTATGCTCTAGCTTGAGGGAGAGTGTTAAATGACATTATGAAAATTGTTAGAATCTTGAAAATATTAATTAGAATAAATGTCCTAATGTTATGTTACCATATTATAACCTCTTATATGTATATATATATAAATGAAGATTTTATCTTATTACGTATTTTACTAATTTTCATATTGTATTTACCTTCTATATTATAAATAAGAGGATATTCTACTATTATGAAATAATAAGAATAACCCTACTTGTCGTATTTCTTCCAACTAACTTCACGCTGCAGCCCCTTTTGTAGTTAAAGTGGGGTAACATTTTTAGCATGATTTTTCAAGAATGCTTTTGCACATCACTGTCAATGCAGGCACTTCTTTTAGCAATTCGGTTGTGAGTTGACTTGGCTAAGTTTATGTGGTCACTTCCTCATAACCGTCTAAGATTCTCTAACTTCTGGAAGCACTTGTTCAATTCAACTCGAGTAAATATCTTTTCAATTAATAGAAGATCTAGCAACTCCTTTGAATTTAGAAGCATCTTCACGAAGTTAGGCGCCACCCTTTGAAGGCTACTTTTGTGAAGACTTCTTCAAAGAGTTTTGCCTGAAAACCTGTTTCGAGGTAGTGTTTCCCTTAGCTTGATCCTTCGACTTAACCTCGAGGTTTCACCTTTTGTTGAAGTTTTCGGTGAGCTTTCTTCAGTCAAAAACTTCTTTGAAGAGGCTTTCTTCGGAACCCTCTTCGACTTCCTCCCGGTCCTCTAGAGGGATCCCCAACATACTTACGAAATTGAAGATAAATAATATACATAGACTAGAGGAAAAATTAGAGATGATTCTAGGTTGCTTGTGAATAACAAGTTTATTATGGAACTTCTGATTTTCCTATAGTTCTCTTATACTGTGATTTTTGTTTTGTTGCAGGTCCAGATTCTTACAGAAGCATGGGAATACAGATGCTCTGACCAATTTCTTCATTGTCTTCCGCTACATCATATCCAATCAGAATGCTTCTGTTGTAAAAATATATTATATTCTGTTGTATGATCTTCAAAGTTGAATCATTCTTCTAATATCCATTAAATAACCATGGATACCAATTAGCTGATACCTATTCTGCAAGACACTATTCTGCTGCTGATTCTTTTTCAAATGCCTATTATTCAGTTGCAGTTTTTTTTTTTTTTTTTGTCTCTTTTTCAAAGTAATCCTTAACTTATATGCCACATGTTCATGGACTTTTCAATGCGCTACTTGCCCCTCTTTATGCTGGAGCTGTGGTAATCTTCCTATTGCTTTTCAAGTGCAAGTCTAGTACTACGAGAAATTAGCAATATTACCTGATCATGTTTGAGCATATTGCATGATACTGGGATTTTTGTAAAATCATTTTCACTGGACTTGCACTTGTCCTGTATGCATTTCTTTTTTGTGTTGGTAGCATAAGTAACTCATAGAAGATGTACAAAGGATTGGGTGTGATCTAATAATACTCTTACCTTTTGACTTCAAACCCTTTAAAGGTTTCTATGATTTTCTTTTCTGGAGGTTGAATTCATGCCAAAATTTAGTGTACGAGGGGTGTGGCAGAGATGGAGGGAATCATATCCCAGTGATGGAAGTAAAGTTGACAGCACTATCACGTTGTTTACTGGGGTAAGACATTTTGTCTGCCATGTTTACCATCTATTGGTCATTGCAATAAATTTCTTTTTTTTTTTTTGAAACAATGCCATGAATTTCTTTTGCTAAGCATGAAACTTGAATGTGTTTGCTAATACTTTGTTTAGACAATAAATATAGAAACTGTTGTTATTAAAGCACGAAAGAAGAAGTTTCAAGATGGTTGTGCCAAGGCATATTGAATTTAGCAAAAGCAATAGCTCTTAGGTTAGAATATAGACAAGGGTGCAAGATGTGATCAAGAGCATGTGTGCCTTGTTTCTCCAAACATATTTTCTTCTATTTAACCATTGATTAGCTGGCTCGCTTTAGAAATGGAGCTTTTATGTTTGAGGGAAAGGGTCAATGTTAACATGGTTTTTAAATTAAATCATTTCTTAAGCACGAGATTTTTAGTTATATTTCAATGATTAGTAGCTTTGAGTGGAATTTCTTACTACCTTTTAGAAATAGTGGCTACGTTTAAAACTTCCTAAAGAAAATCAGTAACCTCTTAGTCTGAGAAAGTTGGTTAGCTACTTGCAACATATTATCGATAAATGTTTTTCTGTTGAGTGGTTAGCCAATTAGGGTTTGTGCTTTAAAACTGTGATTTCTGTTGGTGAAGGTTTAGAAATTAAAGAATTCAGGTTTCTGAGTGCACTGCTATTAAGTTTCTTAGGATTAGCCTTGTAGGCCACATCATTTTAATGCTATAATGATTTTGCTTATCAATGATGGATACTAACTGGAACTTTTATTTTTTAAAAGAGTAGGAAACTAATTGATTTTTCCTTTTATGCTTATGAACAGTGAGCACTGGTACCCTTATTCCAACAGTAATCACTTTCCTTGGCTAATGTATGTAGAATGAATTTTTGATTGCTAGGTTCCAACGATGTACACACGTCTGCTTCAGGGATATGAGACCATGGATCAAGATCATAAAGAAGCTTCTGCTTTAGCTGCACGTCAACTACGTCTTATGGTAAACTGACTTGTAGAGGTGTCATCATTTTGTAATATATATGCATTTTTGCGGGTAGCCTAGTGTTTATGTTCATATAGGGCAAAACGTCATTCTCCTCTAGTGGCTTAAACTGTCTTATTTATGTTTGTTGATTTTTGTTTGAAGAGGTACTTAGGGCATCTTACTTTTAGGTTTTCATATAGCTTGTAAGTATGCATTACGATCTGAAATAAGTGGATATTGGAAAGATAACTTCATTTTGCTAGCTCTTATTTTGGAAACTTCGGAAAATTTCCAGTTGGCATTTGACAAGAAAACTTGTTGTTCATGTCATTATAATTATTCAAGTTCACATTACTAAGCTTAAGCTTTTACTTGCTTAGATTTCTAAACATATGTTAACCTTTGCTCCAGATGTGTGGGTCTTCAGCCCTTCCTTATCCTGTCATGAAACAATGGGAGAACATCACAGGGCATCGTCTTTTGGAACGATATGGCATGACTGAGGTATAGTTAAATGTCTAACTTCATTTTGCTGAGCATTTATATTTGGTCCAATTAAAAGTGATGTTATGTTTGTCTTAATCTCAGCTCTATAGTCTCATTGATGCACATTTTCACTTCATTGATGTTATGGTTGTAATGCTTTATAGTTTGTGATGGCGCTTTCCAACCCTTTGAATGGTTTTAGAAAGGCAGGCACTGTTGGAAAGCCTCTACCACGGGTGGAGGTATGTTATATCTTCTTAAGACTTCTTCAAATATTTTCTATGCATAATGGAATATGTATGATATACATAAATTTAACTAGTGAAATACACGTTTTACATGTGTTGTATTAGAAAATTTAATAATAATTCAAGTTAGTTATATTATATTAGGTATGATTTTCCTATGATGGTAATGTCTAGGTGTATATATATATGATGTTTTATCTTCTTAAGGCTATATGAATCCACTCTGTAGTGAATGTTGCATTTGAAGGACTTGTGGTCTGATTCCACTCTGTAGTGAAAATTGGTACTATTTGAATTCAGTTGACCAGTACTTATGCAATTCCAAGATTGTTGATGTTGACAGAACACACTTTCATTGAATTTGGTTGATATTGAAAGAGCTGTATGTTGAAATTGCTTACGATTAAGAAAGAAGAATCCAATATAAGAATATCTTAAATGTATGCTATTGTTATGTTGTCTTTTAGTTTTTTTAACTTTTTTGATGCTAGGATGTAGTCGTAATTTTGAATCTTTACTATGCTACATTGATTTGTTGATGTTCACTACCTATTGAGTGTTGAATGCATTTCATTTGAACGTTGTTTCAGGTCAAAATAATTGGAGATGATGGAAATAGCATAGATGGCGTGGGGGAACTTTGTGTTCGAAGCCCTTCTCTGTTTAAGGAGTACTGGAAACAACCTAAGGTAACTTAAAACAAAGATTGGTGAGCTATGCTGTATGAAAAAGTCTTGTCCTATTTTTGGACGCTGTTCAGGCTTCTATGCATAAGTTTCTGTACCTAGCTTTTTTAGTTCTCATTCCTCAAATTTGATTATATATTCAAACTCTTCTATTAGCTTGTTTGGCTGTCTGTAGAGTTCGTTCAGGTGTATTATGTCCAATCTAATAAATATATCCACCGTGCTTTTTGGTGATTGAATGTTTACTCAATTACAAAAAATAAATAAAATTAAGATATAGAATGATAATATGAATTACTTTGATGTCATGATGGGTCGTTTACAAAATGCACGAGTGGTTTCCTTTGTGCCATGACTGAGATTATGGGAGAGTTGAAGTACACAAAATGTAATTTATGTCTTGAGATTCTTACTGGACTTTGGCCGAACAATTATAATTATATTTGGAGTCAATTTTTTCCTGTAAACAACAGGTAATTTTTGAAAACTTTCCCTTAGTATTTGACTATTTTCTGCTCATTTTATGAGCTGAAAGTTCAACTTCTGATTGTGTAACTTTGAATAATTGATAATGTTAATCCCCTCTGAAATTTTACAGTATCTTCTTCTCTTTCCCTTTTCTCATTTGCCGTCTATGTCAACAATTTATGCATGACAAGCTCTTGTTTCTATAGTTAAGCTTATGTAGTCAGCAGAACTTTAATCGCTGCAATGAGGCTGCATAGAACAAACAAACGTAGCTCTTTTCAGGAAGGATGGTAGAACATAGTTACTAAATGTTAATGCATTCAATATTTTCTTACAATCAAATTCTGTACGTTTGAATTTTGTGTAAGGATTGATTTTTTTTTGGCTTCTTTAACATTTATTTTGGTGGTTTTACTAGGTTACGGAGGAATCCTTCATTGAGGGTGGATTCTTCAAGACTGGTGATACAGTTACAGTAGATGAAGATGGGTATTATGTTATTCTTGGGCGTAAGATATTATTCTTTTCACTTTTCATATTTTTATATAATTATGAGAACTCAATTTTTTATCACAAGTTTTTCATGTGACACGACATTGATTTTTTTACACTTTATTGTAGCTATTATATTTTTGTAAATCTAGTTGACAAATATTATACACTTGATTGGTATGCATCATAGAGAACAATAAAGGAGATTTACTTACATGACACATAAAATTATTTTATTTACTTATTAGACACTAAAAATATAAATATTACTTTAGAGACACCTAAATATATTAATAATGCCAGCTTCACAGTATGGTCTTCATTTATCACATACTGTCTGATCCGAATTAACTATGATTAAATTAGCCATTAGCTATATTTAGATTAGTATCTAACTATGGTTTGTTCACATAAATATTTTAAAAATAAGTGATAGACGTTGAATATTATTTAGTAATATAAAAACATTAGTAATATCACTTCAGTAACTTAATACATAATATTAATAAATAATATTGCTATTTTTTTTTAATTACTGAGTAACATTACCATCTATTACTTATGTCTAAAATGCATATGTAAAAAATCATGATTAGGTTAGATAGCAGATGATAAATGGAGATCACAGTGTGAAACAGGTAATATTAATATATTTAGGGTGTCTCTAGAGTTATATTTATGTTTTGGTTATCTAATAAGTAAATATGATAGTTTTATGTCATGAATTTTTGTAATTCTAGTTAGTAAAAGTAGTATATTCAATGGAGCTATGCTGTTGTCTCTTGTTGCCTAATTTTTGCACCTACCATGAATGTTCCTGTTGTGATTTGTCTTCAATATTTGTTCCTGTGCATAACATTTTGTCAACATTTATTGAATATTTACAGGCTCTAACGCTGATATCATGAAGGTTGGAGGTTATAAGCTCTCAGCATTGGAGATTGAAGCAGTGATTTTGGAGGCATGTCTATCTTTAAATCTCGCTACTGTGAACTCAAGAAATGAAAGTTCAACGGCTCTACTGAACATATTTTGATTTAATCAAAGAATTTTCTTTCTTGAATACATACTGAAAACAGATTTTGCCTTAACAATGATATCTTTAGGACTTCAAAATTTTCAAGAATTGATGATTTCCTATAAGGGCAAACCACTATAGTTAATTACTTATTTCGTCATCGAAGAATGAAACTTTTAATAAAGGGAAGAATCAACTTATTAAACAAATAGAACAATGCGGATGGAGATGGAAGAACCCTATCAAGATCTCATAGTTCCATCATTTAGGTTTTAGCCACTGAACCCAATTCACTTAAGCTAAGTATGTAGGAGGTTACAAAGTCAAGAATCATGGATTCCGTTGTTCGGGGATGCTCATCTAATGTATGACAATTCTCACTATGGTGGTTTGTGTCAGTTAATCTTAGATGGTAATATGATAGCTTTATAAATTCGACTACTTACAAAAGAGTTAAAGGGGAATTTATTTAATACTATTTTGATGGTATGTCATGTTATCTTGATATCTTGACATTTTATAAGATTATCTACACATGCATCAAACAAAATAATCATTTTCGCTAAATAACATAACATTAAGATAATATTGAATCGAACACTCCCTAATTAT